>JACCGJ010024370.1:0-13477 GCA_013407085.1 Atriophallophorus winterbourni
TTCAACAATAGAGGAAAATATTCGTAGCTCAGGATGTGGATGGTGTTCAACTTGTGTTCGCCGAGCATGCGTAGTTGTTCTTGGACGTTTCGTCATCAGGCTAGATGACATCATCAGCAAAACTTCTTTCGAAGCGTCTTGTAGTTGGAATTCGTTGGTTATTATACCGTTTGCCTGTCCGTTCACGATCACTCCCGCGGATTGGTCGAGTTCACGTTATGCCTTCTCCGTAAGCGGTTTCTCATTGGTCCATATGTTGCGGCCAGTTGGAGATGCTGGTTAATTGAATTTGTTGTTGAGTGCCACGCTTCCAGGAATTCTCGCGCCCGTCGGTCGTTTCCTCTGGCTAATATTCTTGTGCGGTCCCAGTCAAACTGATGCCCAAATTGATCAATATGTATCGAAATAAGTGAATTCCGGTCATGTCTGCGTACGGCCAACTGGTGTTCATGTAGTCTTGTGCTGAGTTTGCGACCTGTTTGTCCGACGTAGTTCTTTTCGCAGTCTTTGCATGAAATCTTGTAGACCACATTCGACTGTTCTTCTTTTGCAACTTTGTCTTTCGTGTTGTTGAAGTGGTTGCGGAGTGTTGATGCTGGTTTATGCGCAATGTCGATTCCAAGTGGCCAAAGTACCCGAGCTGCGATTTCGGAGATATGTTGGATATAGGGCAGAGTGCGTCTGCTTCTGTTTTCTTCTGGGTTTCTTTGTTGGGGGCGGTTGAACCTGTTGCGTAGTATGAAGCTTCTTGGATATCCATTTTTCTTGAAAACTTTGAACAGATATTCTTCTTCTTTTTTTTCTCCTCAGTTCATCTGTACTGCAGTGGGTTGCCGCTCTTTTGAATAAAGTTCTGACGCAGCTGCGTTTGTGAGTGTTTGGGTGCTTGCTGTGAAAGTTCAGTATTTGATCCGTGTGTGTGGTTTTCCGGTAGACGCAGGTCTCTAACGTTCCTTCGCTTGTCCGCTTCACTTGAACATCCAGAAATGGTAAACAGCCGTTGACTTCTGTTTCCTTTGTAAATTGGATTCCAGTAAATACGCAGTTGAGCAGTCTATGTGATTCATCCAGTTCTGTTCTTTTCATAATCACGAAAGTGTCGTCAACGTAGCGGATCCATAGCTTTGGTCGGATTATTGGCAGGGCAATTCGTTCCAAACGTTGCATAACTGCCTCAGCAACTAAGCTGGAAATCGGTGATCCCATTGGCGTTCCTCGGATTTGTTCATACATCTTTCCATTGAACTTGAAGTGTGTTTGAAGACACAGCTCGATCAGTTCCATTAAACTTCCGTGTGTCAATCGATTTCCATTATGTTCCGTTCCTTTTTCATTTAGTAACGATGATATAGTTTGCTTGACGAGTGTTCTGTCGATTGACGTGAATAGTGCCGTTACGTCGAAAGAAACCATTAGTTCGTCCTCTTCGATCTTCACGTTCTTCAGTTTCCGCAAAAATTGTTCGGCAGAGTTGACCGAATGTTCCGAATCTGCTACTAGGTATAATAATTTTCTCCGCAGTTCTTTAGATAACTTGTACGTTGGTCCTCCTGGCAAAGAAACTATTGGGCGCAATGGAATATTTTCTTTGTGTATTTTTGGTAATCCGTAGAATCTTGGTATAGTGGAGTCTTGCGGCTTCATTCTCGCTTCTTCTACTCCATTCAGTTGTCCCATGAATTTCAATTTCTTCAAGGTTGCGTTGATTTTCTTTTCAAGTCGTTTTGTCAGGTCTTCGTTCATCCGTCTGTATGTTGTTGTGTCACGGAGTAGTTGTTCAGCTTATCGCCTAATGCGCGCATCCAAATAGACAACCGGGTAAATATTCAATCGCGAATAAAGTTTATGAAATTGATTAATATAAACCAGCAATTCTAGTGTATGTGCTGGATAAACGTTGGCTTCCCAATTTATGGTAACCAAACGGAATTTGCATGGTTCTCTGAAGAAAACTCGTACCCTGATCGTAGGTTATAACCTATGGATGACAGCAGTTTTAGTAGGATGTCAGCAGTTTGAGTAACCAGTCACTCAGCGCAACGCACTGAAATAACAAACCTGATCCAGGCAACATGCTGCATTGTCAGAGACCGCACGTGGGCGAAGATACTGTCAGGCTGCCTACACCTAGAATACTGTACACCGATAGGATTTCGTGATTAATTAATTCGGCAAAGTGAACGTTTAAGTAAAAGAAACCAGAGGTAAAGAGGAATATTCCAATTTCCCAGTGACAACGGGAGCCGTCACGACTAAGTTAATTTATCAGAGAAGCAACCAAGAACTAATCAAAGGATATTTGTAGCTCAGTCTCTTTAAAGACTCATGAATTCAGTTAGACTTAAGTAGCGCGGTTAATAGACACACATCTGAGTGACAGCAACTAGGGTTGTATGTATGTATGAAAGCACAAGCCTGATCCAGGCAAAGTGCCGCACAGTCAGCGATTGCACGTGGGCTAAGATACTGTCAGGTTGCCCAGGCCAAGACAGATATGAGGAGGCAAATAGAACAGGAAATGGTAGTGAGACTCCAGCCTGTTTCAGCATGCAGCTCATTACCGGTGGCCAATCAATTTAGTACGATGTTAGCCGTACAGCACAGAAATACTGCACGATTGCACATCAGTGCTTGGTTGAACCAAGCAACAAGGACGGTATAGAGGAAGCACCAGTAGTGCTCAATTAGCGCGAAGGATTCTACAAAATGTCAAGTAGAGAGAATCAACCGTAAAGTGATTCACCGGCCGTACGATGGTTGCGAAGACAAAATCTGATTCACGAGACCGGAATAACAATGCATCCTTGAATGCATAGAAAGCAAGCTGACGAAAACGATGGCAAATATTGCTTGAGGCTGGTGTTTAGTCACACTAATCAATAATTTGCTGCTGTCGATAAAAAGGGGAAAAATACAACGGAAAAACTGATTCTAATGAAGGAACACCTAATATATAGAACAAGATAAATGACCACGTCAACGTTCACGGAGGCGTAATAAAGGCGCGGTCGCGGTAAGAGATTTCACCCCGTTGTATTTTCTCCGCGTGCTTTTTCTGAAGCGAAAGAGATAATATGTTCAGATAAAAATGTAACACACGGAACAAAAAATATATCATTAACAATTCAAAGCGACGTGGTTTTATTGGATAAATTCCCTTCAGAAACGTTTTTACGCCCATTTACTCTCGATGAATATTCATATTCATCGGCAAAGTAAATGGAAATGGATAGATAGCACTAATGCTCCTAAAAATTAAAAAACAAACTGTGTTGAGGCAATCAATCAAACAACGCTGGTAACGACGTAGATATCGAAAAACAGGTTAAGGTGTGTGAACTTTGCTGGGAAGGTCATGTATGGCGAATAGAAAATCATCGTTGTTCTAACGTAGTTTTGCTCGCTACGACTAACTCGAAATGGTGTCGTTGTAAGGGTGGCCAGACGCTGACTTGCTTCAGGCAGATGAAGGCTTTGATGGCTAAACTAGCTGTATTTGGGGTGTCAAAGTGATGCTGGGGACGCCGCTTTGTACCCAAATTCCCAAGAATCTTTATTAAAGCCGACTCATCATCCATGAGGAGATAGTCGTACAAAAGTAAAAGTAAGCAAAGTATTTTGGATGACCCAGTCTCTCAGGTCGGGCGACAAGAGATCGGAATTTGTAGTGACTATACACTCGCTGAGATATGACTCAGAATATAGTTCATCGACGGTTTTGTTGCAGGCAACTACTCGGAGTGTGTAATTCAACTTGAAAGTGTCGTCTCGATGTCATTCTACTCGTTCACAAAGCTTGATTTGATACGTGTTTGATTCGAGGTGGAGGCCCCACATCCTAGTGTGGTTGCGACGAATATTAAAAGGTTCAGTAGCTATTAGGTCTCGACGTTTCCCGTCTATTTAAGATTTTTCAAATGTCATGGTTGTGTGACTGTTAAACACTCAGCACTTGCTACCGGTGTAATGCAATTCATGATGAATGCAAGTAGGCTGAATGCCTAAAGCGAAATCAGCAAGAGAGCTTTCTTGCGGATAGCACTGACGAGCATCAAAATGAGTTTCGCAGATGGGTGACAGGATACTCAAACATACGAATAAAATGCATACAGCAAGGTACGGTATTCGGTGTGCTCTAAAGTAAGTAGAAGACGGACTGCGCCGACTTTAGCAAGGTTGCAAATTGAAGCCGTCAGATACATGTGTAATGCAACTGCTTGACCAATAAACCGGACGAGGGTTTACAAAAGAACTATTTTCGGAGATCAATGGTTCAACATCCACAAATGATGATTAACTTAGTACAATGTGAGCGAATGAGGCTGCTTTTCTATACCATTTGAAGCGAACCTGATAATAGAAGGGACATATGGCGCGTGGTTGTACCAGCTTGTTCACTGGTAGGCCGAATTTGACTATGGATATACTTGCACAGATATGCAATCGTGCAGCACTTCTGTGCTGTGCGGCTAACACCGTGCTAAATTGATGCTAAATTGATTGGCCACCGGTAGTGAGCTGCATGCTGAAACAGGCTGGAGTCTCACTAACATTTCCTGTTCTTTTTTCTTTCTCATATCTGTCTCGGCCTAGAAAACCTGACAGTATCTTAGCCCACCTGGATTTGACTGTGATTTCATACATACATACTCACTATCCAGAGGATACATATATACTTGTACTCTGTCGATTGACCATATGCATATGAAGCAATGGATGCTCCGTAAAGGAAAAGCATTAGGCCCTCTTTTCGTGTATAGCATAGGTGCTCCAGGTTTCGCTGCCATACACTGAAGCTTTTAGTATACACGTCTGTATACATGCGTTTAAGCTTTCATGGTCTGTTTGCGGTTTTAAACGGGAGAAGATGGCAGTTGCTTTGACATCAATCTGTTTATCGAGAGGTTATCGGCAATATCAGCATTACTTGAGCCGCGAGTGGTGAAGTTATGTGCTGCTTCAAACTAATAGTTTGACGATCCAGTCCCTTAGCCGTGGAAATAGGTTTTGTTTATGCTAATTATCAACCCAAAGTCTTCGCATACCGACGAAAACCAGTCCATTATCGATTGAAACTGCTTTGCAAAGATTGCTGAGAACATCCCGTACCTTGGTCTGTGCTCTCAAACCGTTCCGATTGCGTTCACATCACGTGCATACGTAACTACTTTCTGTTCTGGACCAAAAAACGTGTTTCAGCAGCAGAGTGAATCAAATACCGAACAGTGTGTGAGCAGGAACACATCATTCTTTGCGCTCGATGAATTTCAAAAGCTCTTAAACTGCACCCAGCAAAGTGGAATGAGCTTAACATGCAATTTAAAAAGACCCTCAATCCTAACGTGGACGAATGCCAAGGTTAAAACAATAAAAACAGCGTATCATGGCACACGCTTTACTCCATCCTTTTGTTGAAACCGAAAGGAAAGAAGATTGTATCTACGATTGATCTTCGTTTACGGAAGCAAAAAAGACAGTTTTGAGAACTTTCCGGACCCATTGATAGAATGACGCTCGGAGGTTTAAGAATAGCACGATAGTTGGTTTACGGAAAGCAGGACGTTGTTGGAGCGAGTGATCGAATGATCGCAGCGAGAGTTAAGCAGAGAAGAACGCGTGATAAGATCCTTGTCAGGTGCGCTTGTAAGAGCGGCAATCTAGCAAACAAACCCGCCATGATAGCGATATGGTACAGTAGAGAAGTCAAGATGGAGCAGTGTCGCCTCGAAGGGTGGAGTTAGTGCTGACGAGAGCATTCAGACCGAGCAGAAACACAATCGTATTTTATCGTTGTCTTTTCCATGACAAACGAAACCAAACCTTTTGCATAGGAACCGCTCACTGAAAGCTTTTCCCCCCACCTTTCCTTGACAAGGTCAGCGTTGTGGTAAATTGAGGCAGTAGCAACGACAATTTCGCTGCGGATTTTATTCCACAATAAGCCTTGTAGAGACCTCCTGACTTACTGCACAAAAGCGATTGTCAAATAGAATCCAGTTTAACTTGAGCTTTGTCACTGGAGACGTTTTCAAACCATCCTAACAGATACCATGGAGTCAGTATAAGCGGACAGGGGTAGGCGGTATGACGTACGCAAGTTCCATTGAATCGACATAAGTGTAAGCGAGCTAGATTAGGGTATAGGCATTTCTGGCAATGTATGTATGTATGAAAGCACAAGCCTGATCCAGGCAAAGTGCCGCACAGTCAGAGACTGCACGTGGGTGAAGATACTGTCAGGTTGCCCAGGCCTAGACAGATATGATGGGGAAATAGAAATAGAAATGGTAGTGAGACTCCAGCGTGTACTCGCGTGCAGCTCACTACCGTTGGCCAATCAATTTAGTACGATGTTAGCCGCACAGCACAGAAATGCTGCACGATTGCACATCCGTGCAAACAGCATTGTCAAAACTATCAAGTTTACAAACCAAGGCTACCCCTGATCCGCTGTGCATTATAGCATGTATATTAAAAGTGGCTGACTCGAATGATATACGCGGGTTCTAATGGCGTAAGCATGTATGATATGTGGAAGTCACAATCCTCGATCGAGGCAGTGCCATACAATTAAAGATTGTGTGCTCGGATATGCAATCGTGCAGTACATCTGTGCTGTGTGGTTAACACAGTGCTACATTGATTGGCCATCGGTAGTGATCTACATGCTGAAACATGCGGGAGTCTCACTATCATTTGTATGTTTATTTTCTTTCTCATATATATCTAAGCCTGGGCAACCTGGCAGTATCTTAGCCGTTGCGCAGCCTCTGACTGTGCGGAACTTTGCCTGAACCAGGCTTGTGCTTTCATACCTTAAAGACTGTGTGTGGACTAAGAAGCTACCAGGTTCACCAGGCCTAGGCAGATATGAGAGAAAAATGTCGTTAACAGCCGTTAATATATTCCACGTGCATCCTAGGTTGGGAAAACTTGTCAAAAAGTTTGTACCACTGGCAGAGCTGAGAGCAAAAATTCAAGACGCTTGTTGTGAACTTTTTACATGCAGTGGGAGAAGTGCGAGTAGAAGACAGGATAGTATGGAATTCGCATTTTATAGTCCATCCCAGTCAATAATAGTACAAATTACATCTACTTATTTTAGCTTGAATTATTTCATTGTGAAAGAATTTGATTGAACGAATATTCAGAAACCACCATACGACTAAAATTGCGTGGATGCGAAACAGTGCAGTACTTTTGCACTGCACAAGGAACACCATTATCATGCGAAGACATGCTAGATTCTCGCTGGTTCCAAAGGTTGTCATAGCCGGGGGTGGCAGTGGGGATAAGCTCCCACTGTCTATAAAATGCCCCCATATGGCGTGCGTCTCAAATAGCCTCTGACAACCAAGTCCAGCTTCTGGCCTGCACAAGTGGCTCTCTAAGTCCGTCGAAACTGCTTCTACCAACAGGAGAAGGGGCGAGGGCGAGTGACTGGTGCCTGAAAACCAGTTTGCTTCGGGCAGATGGAGCTCGTTAGCCTGGGAGTGCATTTCATCGAGGGGAAGGAAAACCCTGATTTTAAACCTCCGCTGCCTTGCGGGATACCCAATCTCGAAAAAGGCTTCGGGAGTACACCCTGAGGAAAAATCTGGAGCAGAGTCTCGTAGACGGTTAGTTGGTGCACACCACCTCTTTCTGTCAACTCCCTACTGCCTTGCAGGTCGCACTTGGTTGTTTAAAGGCTAGAGAAGCTGACTCGAACAAACGCCGAGTGGTGCTGGGGACGCTGCTTTGTACCCAAATTCCCAAGACACTTCATGACTCACGAATTATTACAACATATCACTAATGCTACGGCGTTCCCGGTACGCGACGCGCCTCATGCTCTCCCAGCGGCTGAGGTGAAAAGTAAGCAAACTGGGTCCCTTAATACCAGATCCCCGCTGTTTATCTCATGTTGGAATGTCAGAACGCTCCTCAATTCCGGTAGCCAATGCATCACGATGCGCAGTCTCTGCGACTATGGCGTGAGTATAGGCTGCTTGTCGGAGGTAAGAATCACGGGCACTGGCTGCATTCGTATCAAGATTCCAGGGAGGGACATCTCCTACTGGTTGTACCACAGTGGACCCACTGACAACTCCGGGCTACACAGCGTTGCGATTGCGTTTGATGCGAAGGCCCAAAATGCCCTAACGTTATGAGAAGCCATTTCACCACGAATTTTGGTTATGCGTTTCCGTGGAAAATCGGTCAACCTGAGTGTTTATCTGTTTACGCGCCTACCATTCCCACTGACGATGCATCCAAGGACGCAATTTATTAAGAATTACAAAGGGTAGTAGATAAAATCCCTAGGCGCGACA
Organism: Atriophallophorus winterbourni; assembly: GCA_013407085.1. Lineage (NCBI taxonomy): Eukaryota > Metazoa > Platyhelminthes > Trematoda > Plagiorchiida > Microphallidae > Atriophallophorus > Atriophallophorus winterbourni. The sequence goes on from JACCGJ010024370.1 coordinate 8,316, forward strand.
TGCTGATCATTGCTGGTGACTGGAATGCCCGTACAAGCGAACCGGACGCTACTACACAGCGGATTATCGGCAAGTTCAGTCTCGGAACACGTTGCGAAAATGGTGAGTGCATGCTTGATTTCGCCAGCTTTAACCGTCTTACAGTGACGAACACGCGCTTTCAGCATCCTAGGAGGCACTTATTAACATGGTATTCTAACGACGGACGCACTGCACACTAGCCGGATCATATTTTGGTCCGCTCGCGCTGAAACTCATCTGTTGAGGACTGTAGGGCTTATCGTGGTGCGGAGACTGACAACACCAGCGGTACAGATCACATCTTGCTGCGCGCGAGAATCAAAATTCGCCTCAGCTCTCATTCGAGGCCCCGCCCCACTAAACGAATTAATACTAATTATTTCGCCTCCGAGCTAACTAAATTTGAGGTTTCGGACGAAACCAATGCTTCAGTCGATTCTCAATGGAATCATCTGAAATCAGCGTTACAACGAGCCTCAATAGCGGAGCTCGGGATGACTTACCGAAAACGGAAAGACTGGCTATCCGAGGAAACCCTGAAGTTATCTGACAAAGCTCGCAAAGCGCGATTGTCGGGATCGTCAGCGCACCGCAGCCTCAGACGACAAGCCACGCGTTCTGCCAGGCACGATTGCAACAAGTTCTGGGAATGTTTAGCTGGCGAAATGGAGAATGCTTCGAGTAGCGGCCAATTTGGCTCACTCTTCCGACTGATCCGTATTTCTTCGGGCCCACTTTGCGATTTAAGCGGCTCACCGGACAAGAAAGTGGAACGCTGGGCTGAGCATTTCAGTATGTTGCTAAATCGGCAGGCGCCACTGACGGCACTACCAACGGCTGTAGCATGCGAGACATATAATGTTTCCTGTGATCACCCAACGCGCGAAGAAATCATCGGAGCCATCGGCCGACTAAGAAACAACAAGTCCCCTGGCGAAGACGGCGTCCCCCCTGAGGTGTACAAGGCCAGTTCTTCCGTTCTGATTGAACCACTGCATGATTTGTATCGTAAGATATGGGAACTAGAGGAGCTTCCACGCGACTGGGGCACTTCACTCTTGATCCCCATCTTGAAGAAAGGTAATGCCTCATAGTGTGACAATTACTGTGGCATCAGTCTTATCGACATCGCCGCGAAGGTTTTTGAAGTGATTCTCTTATGACGCTTTACGGAGGAGAGGGATATACGTACACGAGTCAACCAAGGCGGTTTTCGTCGAGGACGGGGCTGCGTCGACCAGCAGTTCACATTGCGTCGGATTCTGGAACATCGTTACCGTTATCAGCAGGCAACAACAGCTTGTTTCATCGACTTCGAAGCGGCCTTCGACTACGTCGACCGAGATTCGATTTGGAGTGTGATGCTGGCGGATGGTATGCCGGAGAAGCTTGTGCGCATGATGCAAGCGTACTATTCATTCACACAGAGCCGCGTACGCGCACATGGAATGGTGTCCTCGACGTTCCCCTAGGCATGGGCAACTTGACAGTATGTTAGCCCACGTGCAGTCTCTGACTGTACGGCACTTTGCCTGGATCAGGCTTGTGCTTTCATTCATTCACGTTCCCCATTAGGACTGGTGCCCGACAAGGGTGCCCTTTGTCCCCTGTGCTATTCAACTTCGCGATCGATTGGACAATGAAGCAAACGCCTTCAGATTACGCCAGTGTGATGCTGAGACCGAGCGTCTCAATTGCCGATTTGGAGTATGCCGACGACATCGTAATCTTGGGGGATGATCCTGGAACGCTTCAGACGACCCTGGAACGCCTCAGCTCATTTGCTTCTATGCTGGGGCTACAAATCAACACACGCAAAACTAAGTATTTTACCACTGCAACTGGACCACATTTGCATCTTAAGATTGGTAGCGAGAACTTGGAGATGGTGAACACTTTTCGTTACCTTGGTTCGTCCGTGCTACCGTCAGGCCAAGCCAATGATGAGATACCGGCCCGTGTACAAGCTGCGCGCACGGCGTTTTCGCGACTACGTTGGGTTCTATTTTGCCGTAGAGAAATCAGCCGACGTACAAAGCTGCGCGTTTACAGAGCGGCGATTCACCCAGTTCTCACTTATGGATGCGAGACGCGGCCTGTGCGGGTGGAGGATATGCGGAAACTAGAGGTTTTCGACCACTGGTGTCTCCGACGCATCGTCAATGTTCGATAGGATGAACGAGTAACGAATGACGAGGTTCGCCACCGTTGTTTTGATAACCCTCGCCTGAGTTCGATATTACGACAACACCGACTCAGATGGTTCGGCCACATCCTGAGACTCTCGGACGCTGAACTAACCAGGGTGACACTATCGCCGACACCCTGCGCAAAATGGCGTTGTCGTAGCGGAGGACAAGTGAAGACTTGGCTCGCCACCGTGAGATCGGACGTGGAGCTGCATGGTCTACGATCGGCTTACGGACAGCGAACGTGGGACCGGATCTAGCTTAAAATCTGCGCGGATCTCGCTTCTAACCGCCGAGCGTGGGTGGCTGCAATCCGTGACGTCAACGAAGCCGACTCATTCTCCAGGAGATAGTCGCACAAAAGTAAAGTAAGATTCTCGCTGCCGTTTTCATGCTATTATATCAGCCACGTTTCGAGAGTTTTGACAGTATTACCACCCGAATGCAGTCTCCGACTGTGCAACACTTTACCGGGTAACGTCTGCCATTTTATGCAGATAATCATGACGTGTACGGGATATAAACCATGACCGATGCCGTGAATTTGGAAATATAAACTTATTCCGAAGACCAGGGGAATACCTAGAAACTTTGGGCCTTAGTTGTTGTATCATTCATTGATAGTTGAGTGAAAACACAGAGCGGACAAATTCAATATTAGAAATGCGGAACCTGCAGGTGCCGCATCAAGTTGACGCAGCTTATCAACCTTTTAACATTTTTAAACGTTGACCTCCATTTGTCAACACTGAGATAACAAACTGTTTCAAATGTGCACAGATGAAGCCATAGTTATCAGGCACACCGTTGTTTACAGGCGCCAATAGTGAATGTTATACAATCACGGGTATCATATGTGGAAACAAAAATTATCACTGCAGTAAAATACACCACGTTGAAACAGACAAATTAAAGCTTACCCGACAAAGATAAAATATTAAAAGTCCAACCGACATTAGGGAGAACACGGAGCCCAAGTACAAACCGACTCGGTGGCTCGGGACTATGTATTCAGCTTGAGTTACCCTAGCCGAAAACCAACGTTGCATAGCGGTGTCGTGCTGACGAAGAAACATAAACACAAGATCGATTAAGTGATCGAAATACGGGAGGAATGTACATAAAAGAAAAATAGAAAATCTGTAGATAGGACAGCCGCTAAAATTGCCATTGAGGGTAAACGTCAAAGTTCTATCTGTCGAAAATAAAAGCAAATGATTGCTTTCCCAATTATGTACACATCAAGACTACTGTAGTTGTTTGTAGAGAGATGATAGTGACAGCAGGATCTGCCATTGTGCGTCTTGGAATAGAGGAAAAACGATAGAAATGCCACGGAGTTTTAGTAAACAAATGTACCACAGTTACATTTTTTCTATCTAGTTGATTAATGCAAACGCGGTGCGAGATACGCAGAATTGATGCATCAAAATGATTGATGGTGTAGATTAAATTGGTGAACACGGCCTTGTGTAACAGGGCATTCGAAATTTTAACGCGGATTACATAACCGGATTCCATTTTGTCTGACTAATCTGAAGTAAAACCCCGACAAGACAATGTATGCGACAAAAAGTAGGGGAATACGGTAAACCGTTATGCTTCGCTGAAAAATTAGTTGATGTTGACTGGAATTGTAGCAGAAACAATATATGAGCTTCTTAGATAGTACGGGGTTAACCGTTTTCGGAGTGCTCACATCTCTTCATATTACATGCCATTATCGACACAAATATGCAATTGTGCAGCACTTCTTTGTTACACTGGCAATTTCATGGTAAATCGATTTGCCGGAGGTGCTGGGCTGAATACGGAAACATGTTAGAGTCTCATTGCCATTTTGCCCTTTCATATATCGGTTTAGGTTGAAAATCATGAAATCATGTATGAAATCACGAGCCTGGTTCAGTGCCACACAGTGATAGATTGCACGCTGGCTAGGATGCTGTCAGGTTTCCTAGACCTAGACAGATATGAGAATGAAAATAAAAATGGTAGTGAGATTCCAGCGTGCTTTCACGTGCAGTTCATTACCGTTGGTAAATCAAGTTAGCACTGGGCTAGCTGAAGTACTGCGTGATTGCACATCCATGGAAACCATGGTCGTATCATGCCAAGGTGCAATTTTTGACTGTGGGACACTTTGCTTGGAATCAGACGTGATTTCATACATATATACTGGTTTTGAGTTGTTCACTTATATCATCTGGAGACAGTTTGATAAGTTAAAGAAAGCCTTGAAACAGAAAAGTTTATAAAGATTGTGAGAGTGTAATCTTAACGAATATCCAGCCTTTTAAAATCAATTTTAATATGCTAGGGTCTGTTAAGTAAGATAATTAGTACAGTTGCTCAAATAAATTGTGACGAGTCGGTCATTAGCTAAATGATATTAACTACACCTCAATCAAATAGTGCTTCGTCATAGTTTATTGACCGAAACAAAATTGGGAACGCCAATGAATATGTAGTAGCAAGTAGCAAATTTTCAATGAAACTCAATTAAGGCGTTTGACATTACACTTACCACCGCATTAACTCGTGGTTTAAAAGGATTGGTTGAAAGCTTTGCGTATTCTGCTTTCATGGCATCGCGAATTCTCGCCCTTTCTTTTATAGCCAATTGCTCTTCGGGGCTTTCCGAATAAGAATTCCATGGATCAAACGGAACTTTACTCATCAGACTGACAACGATTTACGACCTTAAAAAATAAAAAAATGAATATTTTTGTGAGCACAATACACTAAGGGTTTTGTGTTGCTCTTAGTCATCCAATGAAAGAGGGCAGCATTTGCACCCATTAATTTGAAACTATATAACTGCATGGTAGATTGACGCAGTTAACCAATGTCAAACGGAGAACTGCATATTAACAACCAATCCTTTGTTGATGTTGAAAAAACACTATCAGGAATACAACGCTCGGCTGTACCAACCTATCGCATTTTCAT
>JACCGJ010024371.1:0-11395 GCA_013407085.1 Atriophallophorus winterbourni
GGATTTGCAGAGCTCGGGTAAGATCAACGTTGTCAAACCAAACGGAAGTAAACAGTGGCGTTCCTAAAGGTTCGTACCCGGTCCTGTTCGTTCTTTCTTTTCGTTTATGAATTATCGTCTGCCTTAAAGTGATCATGCTTCATTTCGGAGTAAGATATGAAGTTTAACGGATCAGCGGATGAAAATACTCTGATGCACGTCCTTGAGAGTTTCATTAACAGGTCATACCAGTAAGACCTCTCACTGAAGCTTAATAAATGGCAACTCTTGCCAGCACTAATTAATAAAATTTCAGTCTAGGTATCGAAAAATTCTTACAGCGTTGACGCCGTACAATTTGCTAACTATTTGGAAGTATTCGTTAGGGCTGACTTGAAGTCGGATTACCAATGTTCCACTGGAGGAATGGTACTTTTTCTGCTGGAATCAGTGGTATCGAGAAGAAATCTTATGTATTCCTGCAACTTTACAAGGCGTTTGCTTGGCCTCGTCTAGAATATTGTGTCCAAGCGTGGTGGACTCAATACAAGAATAACATCGTTCCACTTACATGCGTACTGGTTGTCGCACATCAATTGATTGTGGGTCAGCGAGAGAAAACTTACGCTGCACGTCTGAAGACTGTAGGTCTATTCTCCCTCATGCGTCGTCTTTTTGGTGATTTTTAAAGGGGTTTATTGGCGTTATAATAAACGACGTCTTTACAGAAGTCAAAATCTGTGCACAGAAGCGTGCTTAAAAGCGATGTCACCTAGACAACATGAAAAAACTTTCCAAGTCTCCTAGAAAAATTTACATCGAGCAGCTCAGTTTCGAGTCTCAAGTTGGGATCGGACAGCTGGAGATGAATTTTTCCTGAATACTCACAAAAATTGCCATACAAGATAAGGTAGATAAAACTTAGACGCCTTATCTTGGTGAAGAAAATAATGTCTAGAGTTTTTTCTGTTTTTAATAAACGATTCTTTCTAAGCGGACCTTTTCCCGTGCTGGTAAGAGAAATTCTTGTACTTTTTTCAGCATAGGTCTAATGGGTTGCCTTCCTAAATACACCTCTTAATAATCTCTTGTAGTCGCGATCGTCCAAAGATTTCGAACAGGACAAACGCGAAAACGATTTGGGCATTATTGGGTTAGCTAATCATCAAAGCTTTCTGGGCCGTAAGAAATGCTGGACGCTATAATTGGACCGTTAGCCATACCTGTTTTGGTACAAACTGTACTCTCTGAACTTTACTAGACACGATGAGAAAAGTCTTCCCAAGAACAGATTCCACAGTTTCTTTGCTAGTTGCGAGCAGGTTCTTAGCTATACTCATTTAGACTTCTTGTACAAACCATTCCCGTCCCAACCCGCGGTTTCTAGGATAGAAATAAATATTATTAAAACATCCGTCATAAGGAAGTGCTCGCTTATAGTGGATAGTGAGGAATGGATTCTAAGATTGAATGAGTTCCATTAATATTCGCATACAATTTTTCCTCTAAGACAAACACATAAGAATGAAGACTGCAAATGGACAAAGAGTGTATTATTGTTATGAGCGTGTTGAATTTGTACCCGTGGAAGAATATCGTTGACTGAGTTAACGAACAGATAATCGATGAAATGTGAGAGATAACGATAAAAAATAGATAAATCGATATGGCGTTATCGGTAACCGAAACCAAACGAAAATGTCCAGGTTAACAAATTAACGAATTAAGATAATACAACATATAATACTGTAAAAATTATAATAGAATTTCCACCCTAGAGTGTCGTGAACAAAAAAGAAGCTCGAATAAAGCATTAGGTTATGAAATCATCAAACTTTGGCGGAAAGAAGATCCTACCACCTGAACGTTTTTGTCTGTTGTCGTCAAGTAGTTTGAGACACGAAGGTAATGGGGGTTTACCTTGGGAATCAGGGGTACGGGTGGTTTCAGGCCAAACGGATAAGGAAACGTGTTGTTCTCAGTTTTACATTTGCGGAGTAACTTTTCGTGGTTTGCGTTCGTTTACGATTTTGGTTTTACGGACGGTTTATTTTGATCCAAATTTTGATAACAAAATACTCGGGATTTCTGTTGAGCAATTTGTACGGACCAGTGTATGATGGTTGAATTAGCCAACGTACATGATCAGCACGCACAAACACAAAGACGCAAGTCGTCAAGTGGGATGCGATGTATATCGGTTGAGCGTGTTGGAGAGTTAGGATAGCTCGTAATGATTTCATGATGCTGCGAGCGCGACTGACATATTATGAAGCTGTTATATTTAATGGGTAATCGAAAGATGTCAGTAATTCGCCAGGTAGGTTGAGTGAACGCCCGTACACCATCTCAGCAGCTGAGCAACCCAGGTCTTCTTTCACAGTAGTACGAATACCAAGAAGCATCAAGGGCAATGACTCAGACAAACGTTCTGAATTCCCGTGACTCATGATTGCGGCTTTAAGTTACCGGTGAAATTTTTCGACTAAGTCATTTGAAGAAGGAATATAGGCTGTAGTTTGCATGGCTTCTTACCGAGTGTTCTATTTAGTTCCTGAAAAAGCGTTGGCTGAAAATGAGATCCGCTCTCAGTGGTAATAGTGTTCGGTACACCGAATTTGCTGGTCAAATGTTGTCACAAACGTTTCTGCACTGATATCTGGGATGACTACACCAACTGCTAACGGGTGAAATGGTAGTCGCAGGTCAATATATAGGAGCAACCGTTAGAGACCGCTAATGGATAAACGAGATTCATGTGAACGTGTTGAGAGCCCTCAGTAACAGGTAGAAATATACGAGAAGATCTGATGGTGTCAATTTGGACTTTTCTCTGTTGACATCGAAGGCAACTCTTGTTCCACAGTTGAATGTCTTTATGCATGTCAGACCAAAGATAACGAGAGTTAATCAGCTATCGAGTAGCTTTTCCTCTGGAATGTGATTAACCATGTAAATGATCGAAAACTGTACGTCTCACATCTAAAGTGACAATTGGACGTGCTTTACCGTTAGACATGTCACAAACCAGATAAGGATTTGAATAATGGTATCGGAATACGGCGGATTTTACCTGATAGTGAAGTAATGTACCTATTTATTACAGGTCATTTTGATGCAAACCTGCTAAATGTTGAAAGTCGATTAAATGCAGGTCGTCTGCACTTAACTGAATCCAAGAGAAAGTGTCCGCCACTGTGTTTGACGAGCCGGAAACATATCGAATGTCGCTCGTGAATTGTGAGATACAATCCAAGTGACGTATTTCTCGAAGTAAATATCGAGCTAATGGTGCAGCAAGGGCAAACCTTAGTGCCTTGCGATCGGTCCATACTGTGAAATCACGTCCTTAACGCAAAAGTCTGAAATGTCGTATGGCATAATAGATAGCCAGTAACCAACGACCGAGCGTACTGTATCGATTTTGAGCTGGTTGAAATCTACGAGAAATGAAAGAGAGTTGCTATGTGATATTGTCTACTTCTCGTTGAAGGATTACGACGACTGCTTTTTGTGATGAGTCTGTAGCGAGAGACAACCGAGCATTGGGAGTCATTGATAGGTGAGTCAGTGAAGTAACTTTGTTTAGAGCATATTTGAGTTTCGCGAATGATTTGATGACTTCATCATTTATTTCAAATTCACGCTATTTTTCCACGTAACAAGTCAATCAATGTTTGTGAAATCATAGCACTCTGTTGAATAAAGTGTCTATAATAGTTGACCAAATCCAAGAAACGTCTTACCTGGCGGTTAGAGCTGGTACATTGACACACTTGGATAACTGATAGTTTTGAGGTAACGGTTTTATACCTAAACTATCAATTTAGTGTCCAAGAATTTCGACAGAACTCACCCCGAACAGACATTTATCAAGATTAACCACAATGCCGTAGTGGGATAGATGTTGAAATTCTTAACGAAGGTGTTCAAGATGTTCAGTAGTATTTGTGTTTCGATTAGGACATCATCAATGTAATGTAGAACAGAGATAGTTCGAAGAAAACTTGGTCCATAAATCTCTGGAAAGTCTGTGCAGCATTGCGTAGAAAAAATGGCATCCTGAGAAATTCGAACAGACAAAATAAAGCGGTGATTGCAGTTTTGAGAATATCTTCGTCTTCTTTGATGATATACGTGTAGTAAATCCATATCGAAGAACACAGAATTTCCGTGAAAAGAGCTTGCAAAGTCGTGTATGTGCGAAATAGGATAGCTAATAGGGATAGCCATACGATTTAAAGCTCGATAATCGCCACATGGACGCCAGGCGTCCAGCATGTTCTTTTTGACCACGTGAAGAGTTGTAGCCTAAGGTGCATTTGAAGGATGGATTATTCCGAGTTCCATCATATGCTCGAATTTTTTTTACACAGGTTCAAGTTTGTTAGGCGCCAGTCTGCGTGGTTTACTGAAAACCTGGGGATCACAGGTTAAAATGTTATGTTTGATGTCATACTTCAGAGGAGTGTCGCGTGCACAGGTTTTGAAGATATCCGAAAATTACCACATGAGAGAAACGTAATTTGGTGCAGTATTGGGAATCAGGATTGAAATAGTTTGTATGGGTGAATTACACAAGTGGAAGATGGCGTTAATCTTTGTGACCTTGTCAATAAATTTTCGTGTACTCACATTGACTGACTGTGCGAGAAAATTGGCTCAAAGAATAGGGTTTTGACATCGTTAACAGTGATGATCCATCGAAATTTACGTCACAGACCGAGGTCGATGGAGAATGATCAATGGCCTTATGGGGTCAATGAAGATGGGTCTCTGCGTTCTGAGATTGTGGGTGGGATGATGCTCAGTTCGGCTCCCATGTCTATCAGAAAGCGCATCTTTGTTGAACCATCAGTGACATAGAATAAGTGGCTAGTGTTATTGCCAGACAGAGCTGCCGCTTATAATGCATGGCTTCGCGGTTACCCTGATTGCGGTTTTGTGTTTCGAAACCGCATATGGTTCTTTCCACTGCACGAACGCCTTCGACTTCGGTTCAAGTGCTGGATTTGTAAAGTCAAATTGCAGTATGGAATTTCAAAACAGATTTATCCTTGTTCAATTCTGCTGCAAGTACAAGGGGTGTAAATGTGTTGTCTGACCGTGCAGATTGATGTGTTACGATAGATTTCATATACTTCATCTGCAAATTGGCCAAGCTTGTCTAGCTTACTGTCGTTTCCCATGATAACCAAAACGTTGTGCAAATCATTCGGCAAACTATGGAACCAGATATGTCGTATTACTCGTTCGACAAACTACTGTGTGCCCTGTAACTGTAACAAACGGCGTAAATGTTGTGAAGGTGTTCGATCTCCTAGCTCAGTGTTAGATAAGCGTTTTTTCAAGTTTTGCTCATCGGCGGAACCAATTCGAGAAATAATCGCAGATTTGAGCTAATCGTAATGATCTGTGTTAGGTTGATCATAAATTAAATCAGCAACTTCTCTGGCGATGGAGGTTGGAAGCATTACAACAACGCGGTTGTAGCGTGTGCGTTGGAACATGGTATGACTCGAATGGAGCTTCGATTTGTGCAAACCAGAGACGTGGGTCTGTCGTGTCGAAGATGGTTAATGTGAATTGGTTGATAAAATCTTCTTCCTTCTTGTCTTCGTTATTTGTATCATGGTTCATAGAGCGAATCGAATTGAAAGCGTCTGCTGGCTCACCAATTTGTATTGTATAGTGAAGAATGGATCCTATGACTGCATGGGTTTCAGTTATATCTACATACAATTTTGCCTTTGAGCAAACACAGAAGAACGAAGACAAAGAATATATTGTAATTAGAATGTGAGTTGATTTTGTACAAATGGTATTCAACAGGGGAATATCGTTCACTGAATTAACGATCAGGAAATCGGTCAAATGTGAGTGATAACGATGAAAGGGAATTGATAGATCAATATGGCGTTATCAGAAATCGAAACAAAACAAAAATGTCCAATTTAACAAATTAAAATGATACAAAATATTAGACTGTACAAATTACTATAAGTTCACCATTTTCAGCGTTATCTGGTAAAAAAAGTAAATCATAGAATTATATTTTTTTATAAACACAACTCTTCTTTAGCTGACCTCTCACCGTACTGATGAAGAAAAATTTATATTTATTTTTCCACATAATTCATAATGAGGTGCTTCCTAAATACAACAAGGATAATCACTTGGCGTCGCTATCGTCGAATATATCCAACGCACAATATGAAAAATACGCTTTGGCGGTAGTTGCTTCTCTGCAGCTTTTCACCAAAAAATTTTAGACGCTTGATTGGCTCGTTAGCCACTTACTATCCCGTACAACTGAAAGGAACTGATCTGAAAATACGACTGTAAAAAAATTACTATAGAATAGACAGTCTAGCTGAACTCTAGGCGTTGCGATCGTTCAAGAATCCAAACAGACAAGAGCAAGAAGTCGTTTCGACAGTGCTTCTATGCGGTTTTCTCCAGAAGGAATTCTGAACTCTACATTGGCTGGTCAACCGCCTACAATAGTGTGCGATTTGAAGTAAAAATATTATGATATATTTTTCAAGGACGTAGCTCATTTGATTCCCTTTTCACTCCAAAGCGTTTCTTTTCCAAATTCTCGTTTTTGTCAGAATGAACTGCAACATGCATTAACTCTATCACCTTTCGGTGATGAAACCTCTACAATCTTTCATTCACAGGTGCACACGACTCTGCTCTCTACTGCCTCTACTCTACCCGCACTAACGTTTTCTGAAGGTAGAGTCTGACTTAGTCAATAGTTTAATAGTCAATAGTCAATAGTATATTATGGTACAAAAAGCTATGAGCTTTAAATTTAACCATAGGATAGTCAGTACAGGGGGTCGTGTGGAGTTCAGTGGGTTCGGCGTCAATCGCCAAAGTTCAGTAAAGGGTGGGGTTGTGTATCATAACAGTCAATACAGAGGGAGATGAATCGGCGAGGTGTGCCTGTGTTCGGCACATCCCAAATGCTCGGAACTATGGCCAACTAACTTTAAGGTTCATTGATGGCTTACATGGCTATGCGTCGACTGCATGAACCCCGTAGAAACTTTGGGTGAGGTGCGGAAGCGTTTTGAGAAACGTCAACGTTCTCCTACACACCCCTCTCTGAAGTCCTAAATCTTTAATGAAGTAGCTATGTCTGTGGTCTCGTCTACCCCATGTCAGCCTAACACTCTCTTGAGACCACAGAAGGCGAAACCACCGCCACTCTCTTGTCCTCCAAAGGCTCCCTGGAAGCAAGTTAGGGCAAATCGAGGTGGTCATACTAACCATACTAACCGTGGTCATGTCTGACCAACTTGTTGTGCTTTCTAAACGAGGTCACTAAGAGGATGGTTGATGGTATAGCGGTAGACGTTAATAAGGCTTTTGACTCAGTCAACTACAGGCTCTTGCTTCTCAAACTCTCAACCGTAGGAGTATGAGAGAGATTTACTGGGCTGGATTGCCGCATTCCTTAATGACCGTTTCTTTACTGCCAGGGTAGATGATACACACTCCGCATGCGCTCATATAACGAGTGTGGTTACCCAGGGCTCAGTCTTGTGGCAGTTGCTGTTCCTCATCTTTTTGATGATCTACCTAACCAACTGCGCTCAACCTGTTATTTGTTTGCTGACGACGTAAAAATTGTCGGTAGGTCGGATAACTCCGATCCGATAAATGACGCAGAAGCTGTGACGAAATGGGCGGTTAGGTGGGACCTCCCCCTTAACCTACAAAATAGTCACTTGCACTCTACACTGGAAGGTAATATGATTGTCTCTACGCCCTCAGTCCGCCCGGAGTTCCGTATGGTAAAATCTACTAAGGACTTAGGAATTATAGTCCCCACATACTTTAAGTGTGTTGCTGCGGCTCAAAGGGTCAGGAGGGAATTTTTTCGACTACGGTCAGCATTCACATGCATAAAACTGAGGTGCTGCAACCCCATTACAAGGCAATAGTAAAGCCACATCTAAAAGCTGTATTCAGGCTTGGATGCCGTATTACCAGAAGGATTCAGTGCAGCTAGAAAAGGTACAGAAGCTGGCCACTCGCATGATCATGGGGTTGGCATGCACGAACTATGAAAACCGTCTCTTAACATTAGGACTTTTCCCGCTTAGGAGGATGCAGCTTACGGGTGATCTTATAGAAACCTTTAAAGTTTTCAAAGTATTAAGCTGTCTAATTAAAAAAAATCGGCCGGTCGAGCTGGATCTTCATTGGCTCTATGACTCTGCGTCTGAGTGCTGCAAAGTCTCTTGTCAATCGTCACATTGCTGGATCTCTGCTTAGTCCATCACGCTACTCGACTAGTGCCTCACCTTTCCGAGTGGTTTAGTGTATGAAGATGATCGGAAGTGTCTTATAATCCAAATCAACGAGAGTCTTAGATATGAGCGGAAAATTTGGTGGAAAGAACGTGCATCAGAGATAGAAATAGTATCGGCTATAGGTAACGTGCGAAGGCTTTACCAATTGTCTAAACTTCATAGGCGTTTAGAAAGATGGAGAAAATATTTCAGACAGCAGTTTAATGAGCACCCTCCTTCAGACACCACGACAATCCACAATCTCCTTTGCGATGGTCATTGTTGCTAGCCCCGCACAGCGTCGACAGAAACCCAATCTCTGAAGCGACACAAGGCGCCAAGACCCCATGGCTCCACTCGGTATTTTTCAATGAAAGAGGCGAGACAATCGTAGCACAATTGCTCGAACTGTTTTCAAAGGGTTGGATGGATGAGAAAGTACCTGCCTCGTTGGTTAATCCCTGATAATACCCGTTCATAAAAAAGGAGCACGGAACGAATGTTTCAAGTATCGCGGAATATCACTTATTCTGGCGATAGCTAAGATACTGGTTGCCCTTATTCTTCGCAGATTTACTCCGATTCGGGAGGACACTTCTCGCGAAGAGCAAGCTGGTTTCGGCCATTGCGTGGATGTGTAGACCAGATCTTCGTTCTGCATCACTTACTAGAACACTGACACCTGTATCGGCGACCAACCATGGTGGCGTTTCTTGATATCTGAGCCACCTTTGATTCGACCAACAAGTCCCCTCTATGGAACTGCAATCCCACTGAAGTACGTCGGTATCCTGAGGGACTTCAACGCTCACTCGATATGGAGGGTTATGGTGAACGGTAGCCTTTCAATACCATTCAATACCACTCCCGGTGTAATACATGGTTGTCCAATCTCCCCGTTCGTGTTCAACTTTGTCATCGAGGATGTCCTCCGGAGTGCTCTCAGTAGTTACTCCACACGTGGCGATTATTTCCTTCCAAGTGGACTTATTGTGGACCTAGATTATGCTGATGATATTGCCTTACTGGGTGAAGACACAACATTTATCTTACAGGCCTGAGATATGAAGGTAATGGAGTAATCTAAGTATGTGCTATTTTTTCAAAAAGCAAGTGTGCAGAGCTCTTTCAGAACTGACTAAAAGTGCCAAATTTTATTATAAATAATCTTGTTATCAATCATTTTGAGTAGTTCATTTATCTAGGAAGCTTTGTGGTTTCCTGCAGGTTGGATAGAGAAGGAAATCACGTCCAGAATTGCTAGGACCGATTAAAAAAATTAAGTGCCTCTGGAATAGACGTGATCTAAGCTTGACTCTAAAGCGAAGGATCTATTTCACTTAGGTAAGTAAAGTATTGCTTCAAGGAAGTGAATGTTGGACAGTTCGCGCCGAAGACGTTAGGAGGTTAGGGGTCTTCGCCCAACTTTTTTGCTAAGGGTTGCTTTGGTTCGGTGGCAACTCCACGTTTCCATCTCTCAGATCATCGCCGTATCTTAGACATAGTCGACATTAGCCTTCAGACAATCATTAACCGGCGTCGTCTCCACTGTTTGGGGCACGTTCTACGCATGAAAACTGAAAATTGCGCTCTATGCGTCAGCTGCACCAGCTGGACTGGCTGGTGGTCAGTCGTCCATGTAGTACAAATGCTGGACTTCAGTATCAGCTCCTAGCAATAACGTAGACTTAAATCATTATTTGTTCTCTTTTAAGCGAAAAGCTTCTCGTTGGTTCCTAGCAAGCTGCTCATTCACTCCAGATGTTGGATTTGATTGTCAATATCTGAGAGCTGCGTGTCATATATTTAGATTTTTACACAAATAGGGTTGTCTCTTACTACAACCTCGGAAAATGATAGATTTAATTTTTAGTAACAGCGGTGAATACGTGGAAAGCTTTTAATATTTGCGGCATTTTCACGTCTCCAGATTTATTTTCATCTCAGATTTGGATTACAATAATAATGTTTCATCCTATTTTTTAACTCATTGTTTGTTCGCTTAGAAAGGGGCATTATTAGTAAGACAGAGTAAATATTATTTTACAGTTCATTCATGATTATCGACTCTTTGACGCATTTGGTACTGCACTTGTCTACAACCACTGCAGTCCGTGGTCTTAGGTAAGGATAGCGAGCACTTTTATAATTCTTCGTGAGTATATTGATAGTACATCATATTCGTTTGTTTCCTGATTTCACCAAGACTGCATTTACTTAATGAAATTGCAACCATGTGTGTGTCCTTTGATTCCAGCATCTATTTTTGTTTGGGGTTGGTGAAACGAACTAAACAGTACACTGTTTTATCCTATTTCGTGGGTTCTTGGAGATCGACCTCAATATTATTTGTATTTTATTGTGCTTTTATATTTTTTCCAACAATTTTTGAAACGCTATAAATGTATATTTTCAGCTTTAGAGGTAAATGAGTGTTCAAACCATGTCTACAGATGGGGATGGGGATGACCAGTCGGAAGTTGTCGAGTTGGCAAGTCTCTGTCTCAATTGTTACGCATCAGTACGTTTCTGTGTCGCTACCTATTTACTGTTTTTATGGCGTATGCTGTATCCCTAAGCGGAATACCAAAATACATGGGATCAATGCCCATGATTAAATTTGTTGTCCGAGGTTAATTGTGTCATTTTCGGTCTTTCTGTCGAGTTATTTACTCGTCGTAACGCTGTGTGTTTCAGGGAAATGACCACCGTTTTATCATTATTAAGGTAAACGTTTTCTCAAAGCTTCCAACGCACACTCATTACTTTTAAAACCTACAATAAATTTGCCCTACTGGTGAGTTATGCTTTATCACGTTCGTGCACCTATCTCTATAAACTCGGCATTCGCTCGATCCTAGATTACTATTTTCTCGCTGCGATTAAAACGAAATGATTTGCCAATGTAAACTACAAGACAAATACCGTATTTTATCGAAAAGATCATTGTCTGAAGCCTATCTATGTCTTCTATTTTCTTTCTATTTCTTTTGTCATATTTGTCTAGGCCTGGGCAACCTGACAGTATCTCAGCCCACGTACAGTCTCTGACTGTGAGGCACTTTGCCTTGATCAGGCTTGTGCTTTCACATCACACACACATCTAT
>JACCGJ010024372.1:0-12444 GCA_013407085.1 Atriophallophorus winterbourni
TTAGTCAATTTGCAGTCCATGGCTGAACGACTATTTGCCTGGATCGGGCATTCATACATATATTAGCTATACTAATACCTTATCAAGGTTATATATCATATAATTTGAATTTTCCGCGCTTTATTTTTGTAGTCGATTTTCAGTTCAGTTCAGTTCAGTTCAGTTTGCACAGGACAGTATGTGGCTAACAAGTCAATCGAGCGTCCAGAATTTCTTCCGGTGAAAAGCTGCAGAGAAGCACCCACCACTGCCAAAACGTATATTCTTTTTGTCTGTTTGAAATCTTCGCCGATCGCGAAGCCAAGAGATTATCCGGGTTGAACTTAGGAAGCAGTTAGGAACTTAGGGCAGTTAAGTTCAGGATTTTATATGACTGATGAGTCAATCGAATGTGTGTAGGTTCAATAAGTGAAAAGCTTCTTTGTAGTGTTACCACTGCCAAAATTTTTTTCTGTTTATTGTTATCCTCATCTTATGTGACAGATGATGCATCAAGTGATATCCACACCGTCAGTTCAGTTCAGTTCAGTTTAGTTAGCACAGGACGATATGTGGCAGAGTCGCCAATCGAGCGTTCAGAATACTTTCGCTGGTAAGCCAAAAGAGCGTCCACTACTTCGAATAGTAGGTTCAATATTCTTCTGGTATGACTTTGGCTGGAATGCAACAGAAAAACTCCCTCACCCAATAGGTGAGGAGAGACATTAGTGCGTTCCAACGACAACTATAAAATTAGGGATAAAAATTGGGAAACACAGAGCGCCAGATCGAGTCTAGTCTATCTTTGAAGCACGTTACTGATGTAGAACAAACTACCTCTTCGAGCAGACAGTTCCAATGATTCACTACCCTTTCGCTAAAGAAGTGCTTACGTGCATTAGACCTGACATGTTGCTTTGCCAGTTTCAGTGAATGGCCTCGAGTACCTACCACTGGCGCAAGAGCATACATATCAGCCGGATCAATAGAACTAAAGCCTCTAACGATTTGAAAGGTCTCGATCAGATCCCCACGTAGTCGCCTTCTTTTTAGCGAGAAGAGATCTAGACTCAACAGTCGTTGTTCATACGACTTCCCAGATTGCCCTTTAATCATACGAGTAGCTGGCGCTGAACACCTTCAAGCGTGGCAATGTCCTTTTCCAAGTAAGGAGACCAAGCTTGAACGCAATACTCGAGATGAGGTCTCACTATCGCTTTATACAATGGGATGAAAACCTCCGGGGACCTGCAGGATAAAACTGATCGGAGGCGAAAGAGCTGGTTCCTAGCGCGTTGTGCAGCAGCTGCACATTGATCAGCCCATTTAAAGTCCGCTGAAACCGCAATACCTAAGTCCCGGACTTTTGATACCCCAGTTATCTCCAGTATGTTATCAGGTCCAGCAACCTGCAGCTTCGTTGCAGCTTTGGACAGAAGATAGCTTTTGGAGAAGTTGACTAGGTAGATCCCACGTGGAAGACCACTTGATGACCTTTTCTATATCCTCAAAAAGATTCTGTTCGTTCAGCGATCCGATAAACTTGACATCGTCTGCAAAAATATAGCAGGGACACTTGAGCGAGGCTGCCAAATCATCGATGAAGATAAGAAAGAGTAGTGGGCCTAGTACTGAACCCTGCGGGACTCCACTAACAACTCCTGCTTTCGCGGAATACATATTGCCTATGCGAACGCGAAAATACCGATTGCTCAAGAAAGTTTGTGATCCAGTTCTTTAGAGGGCCATCGATACCTATTAGTCCAATCTTCATTGCAAGCAACCTGTGGTTTACCGAGTCAAAGGCTTTACAGAAGTCCAAGTAGAGAACTTCGACCTGTGGCCTTTATCTAGCCTCCTAGTGACCTCATTTAGAAAACATAATAGGTTCGTTAGGCAAGACTTCCCTTTTAGAAAACCATGCTGAGCAGAGTTTAGCAACGAACCAGAGACAAGGTGGCGACAGATCCTGTCCCTAATAAGTCTCTCTAGGGTTTTGCAAAGGATACTAGTAAGGCTTACAGGTCTGTAGTTGCAAACTGAAGATCGACTGCCACCTTTATGTATAGGAATCACATCAGCCTGCTTCCATGCACTCGGAATATACCCATACCTTAAGGACGCGTTAAAGAGGTGACCCACCGGTTGTGCTAATACAGGCGCCAGGTTCTTAATAACTTGAGGGTGAATACCATCCGGGCCCGCAGATTTATGTGGATTAGTTGCTTCAAGCGCAAGCCTAACCTCATTATCAGTGAAAATTATTTCATCGAGGGTAGGAACGCTATCTGACCTTATGTCCACTGGCATATTCGGGAGATCAGTTTGGCGATCAGACCTCTGAACAGCTCGAAAATGTTCGAGAAAAGCCGAAGCCTTTTCAGAATCTGAATCTAGTTAGATCCATTGTCCAGTTGAAGGTTGCCTATGCAATCGCGAGTTTTGCCTTTGGATTGTGCATAGCTATAGAAACGCTTTGGGCACTGTCTTATATTACAAGCCAGTCGTGCCTCAAATTCACGTTTTGCCTTACGTTGGCTTCCCACAGCCTTATTTCTAAGTAGTTTATACCTTGTCCAGGCCCATTGTGTTTGAGAAGCTTTGTAAGTTTTCCAGGCACGGTCCCGGATTTTAATACCACGGCGCATCGATGGTGTCCACCACTGTGGCTTGTTGCGTCTTTTGACGTGCACCAACGGAGCAAATCTGTCTTGCAGTGTGGACAGACAATGGTGAATAAGCTGCCAGTTTGTTGCCATATCATCACCAGAAGATTGTGACAAGATCTGATCTGCTTCTTCTGAGACAACACTCCAGTCTACCCTATTGAAGTTGCGCTTTAGTTTTGGAGGCGGTTTGTCATTCGGTGCAAAGTTTTTGTATCAACGACTGGGGAAAATCGGATAGGGTTTCTATTCACTAAGACGGTGAGAGTTCAGCGAGTAAGGAATCCGAATTGTTTATAGACCTATAGTAAATGAACATAACTCAAAGGGATACTTTGATAAAACTTCAACCAATCATCAAAGTGAAAGGATGGTAAACGAAGTGAGATTTAGATGTCACTGTTTAATACGGTTCAAGCAACCTGTTTTGTTCTAACGTGTTCTTGTATATTCAACGGACAACAGGAACTGAAGTTAGTGTTATAATTGCAACAAAGCTACATCACATTCTCAATATTATCTGGTGATTAGTATAATTAGTGGTATACCCGCCTAGATTTTTCCTTTATATTTGTATGCAGCCAGATACTTTTCTTCCCTCGCTCATTTCTTAATAATTAACCCGGCAAGATTACAAATAGGGGGTCGTATGTATAGCTCACAAGCTAAATAAAGGTGCTGATACGTACATAAGCCTCACCGCTCGATTTAATAAAACTACCTCTGGTTGCAGTGATATTTTATTGGCTACCATAAGGCTTGAACGTAGTACATAAAACCACGTCCACAAACTAATCTAAGTAACCTGGAGCTCGATCATATGTGATACAGGGCTCCCGTGTAGCGGGTCTTTAATATGAACCCAAGCCATTTCAATTGGCTACCATTTCAGCTAGTTGCTACGATCCAGTATGCTAGTTTTCTTTCTCAGGCAGTGAATCTAGCGACACATCACCAATATCGTTCCACTATTCATGAGCCTTGTTAGAAAAATTAGCTGAAAACTGCTGGAGCAAGCTTTTTCACGGATTATAAAATTAAGGTTTTGGATGGCTTGCGCAAATAATTAAAAAGCCGAGGGACAGACTGTTTAATTGGAACAACGCAAACACAAATTTTGTATCATTCAATGACACGGAACACATTAATAGGCAATTCAAGGCTCGCAGAGATTCAAATTGCAGAGTGTATCCGTCATCTCGAACGGTTGATTTACATGATCAATTTCACCAATTTTATTTGAGTAAAACAATTGAAACAAGATTCTCATATTTTTAAAAATAACCCTCTTCGGTCGATCTTCATTGAATCTGATAGAAAGACAGCACATTGAACAGCACGTTATTACGATTCTTGCTTTTCTGTCTAAATGATTTTAATCGGCTTAGCGTCAATAAACATAGGACCTAAGTGAGTTTGAATGAATTGGATCTCTACTATGGATGGCACCTCGATTCATTACATCAGCACAGTATGCAGCCAAATTCGATGTATATGTTCTGATATACACGTTAAAAAAGAACAGCTTCTACACTTGTTTTCCCTAAGCGCACAACAGTAATAGTTAAGAGGCAAAAGCAGTTTTGATACTGCTCTATATGGTACCATATGCAGATTATAGTGTACAGCATCTTGCAATCCGCATGCTGGACGTTCTGAGACAAAAACTGTATTTTGCCCACCTGCAATCTCCATATATTTTCTTGCATAAAAGTCACCGATGAAGAGGTTATTAGTTCAAAACCTTAAAGTTCAATAAGTGATTGATTGACGTTGGAACGAACACCTTCTCTATCGTAAACCCGAGATAGGCACCTCTTTAGTTTTAAGTGCTCTAGAGAAATGTTGGTTGATCTCTGTAAAATTCGTTCAGATCGAATGCAGTAATTTTCTGGAAAAGACTGTCAGAACAGCTGTAATAGGATTATGAGGACGTTTTGCTGAGTCCAAATCATTTCTCACTAAAATGCGCCTAGAAGCGGATCAATACAAACCTCCAAATTCGTAACGGGTGTCCGCGCAGTCCATAAAAGTTTAAATTATGCTCTTGCGCTAACTGTAAGCACTAGAGGTCGCTCAATAAAATTATCAAAGCGACATGTCAGGACTAAAATGTTGATCACATTTTTTTTCAGTTTTTCATTCACGATTCTACTTCAGCCGACCTCTCATCGTGCTGATGAAACAAAACTTCTTTTTCTTTTCCACATCCAATATAACGCGTTTTTGCATAAATACAATCCGGATAATTTCTCCGCGTCGTGATCGTGGAAGATTTCAAAGGGAGATGAAGAACAAACTTTTTGCGAGCGGAGGTAGGTGCTTCACTGCAACTTTCCACAAATAAAAATTCTTTACGCTCAAAAGTCTCGTTAGGCACTTACTTTCCTATGCAAACTGAACTGAACTGAACAACTAGAAGTCACCGAAGAAGCTATCAAAATAGCTGCTGCTCAAAAAGTGAGAGATCTCGGTGTTATTATCACAGGTTATTTTAAGTGGTCTACTCAATGTGCTGAAGCAGTAAATAAGGATCTCACAGAATTGTTCAAACTGCGCTCAGCGTTGTCATGTCGGATAACTTTGATTATAATTCCTCTATACAAGGTTGTCTTACGGTCTAACTTCGAATAATGTGTCCAATCCTGGGTACCGGACTTGGTAAAGGATATCGCGTGTCTCGAAATTGTCCAGCACCTTGCGACTGGGATGGTTAAATTTTAGACACGTAAAGCCTATGAGGCATTACTCAAGGACCAAGATTTGTTCTCACTAAAGTGGCGGCAGCAGTGATGCGAGGCACTAGAAGCCTCTGAAATTCTAATGGGTCTCACGAGTGAGAATATTTATGAACTACTGGAACTCCACCCTAAAACAGCTACAAAAGGTAATTCAACGAAACGTTTCGAGAGTAGATCCAAGCTGCTGGCACAGGGCGATTTTTTCAGCAACAGTGTAGTCAATGATATGGTTTAATAAAACTTCCTAACGTATTATTATTAAGATTTTATAGTGAATTAGACGCTAAATTGTCTATATTTACAAACAATGTCTAATGAAATCTAAATAAAACAAAAGAACAAGAACATCTATTTGTTCTGTACCATTCTCTTGATCATAGCTGTCTAGGCCTTGTTAAACTGACAACATTTTAGTCCATGTGCACACTACTTGTATCAGGCTAGTGATTTCATACATCATACATTGTTCATGCATATGATTTCATTTTTTTCCTGATTCAATGACTGTTATTCGTGTTGGTGAATAGAATATCAACCTTACATTCTAAATAACCATAAACAAAAACGTGTGAGCCCTTTAAACTTTATACTCAATACCAAAGTACCGGGTGCTCAACCGTATACCTTCGATGGAAATCTGGGTGCGTGGTTGACTGAAAATTCGTTTTACCGAATAAAGTTTTCTTCTTCTTCTTCTTTTAGCCACATCAAGCCATGTTTAACTTGGACTTGAACCTTCACTTGAACTCTCACCTGCGGTCATTCACTCATACTTGCTAAGGAGATATGTACACTAGACTTCCTAAAAAAAAGTTTCGGCCTCAGAGTGGTAAATTTCGGGAACCGGCTTCCTGAAGAACTTATATCCTACAGTTCTGTCGCGAGATTTGAGAATGGTTTCCACCGCTTCTAAGGTAAACGTTTTCCTGAATTCTCCCTATAATTGCTGTGCAAAATTACGTAGTTCAATATTTTTAGCGTTATCTGGTAAATAATAATAATACACAACACTTCTTTAGCAGACCTCTCACCATACTGTTGAAGATAAATTTGTTTTTCCAGCATCATTTCTAACAAGGCGCTTCCTAAATAAAACCCGGGTAATCTATTCGCGTTTTGATCGTCGAGGACAGCCGACGCACAATAAGAAAAAGCGTTTTAGCAGTAGTGGTTGCTTCTCTGCAGATTTCCACTGAAATAAATTCTGGACGCTCGATTGGCTCGTAAGCCACTAACTGTCCTCTGCAACTGAACTGAAGTAAAATTCTTAAGAGTAGACCTTATTGAGGGTAGACCCAAGTTTCTAGCACGTGAGCACATTTTCAGCAACCGTGTGGTAAACTCCTGCAATAAGCTACCAGATGTAATGGTGAACCTCCCAAATGCTTTAAGCTTTGAGATGGAAATAGACACTAAATGGCCTACCAAATTTCCACACATTGTCTAACAAAAAACATGAAAAACAACAACACAAAACACAAAAACGTACTGTTCTATTTTCCATCTGATTACTGTCTAGGCCTGGGCAACCTGACATCATCTTGACTCACGTGCCGTCTATGAATGTGCTGCTCTTTGCTTCGATTAGGACGGTGTTTTCATACATCATTCATTGTTCACGCATATTATTGTATTGTTTCCTGAAACAATGACCTTTAACCGTGCTGGTGTAGAGAACCCGTACCTTACTTTCCAAATATCCGGAAACAAGAACGTTTGAAACGTACGAACGGTATACTTAATATAGAAGTGCCGAGTGCTAAACCGCATACCGTCGAAGAATATTTAGGCGCGTGATTGGCTTTTAGCCACCACCATACTAGCCCAACAAAGGATGTCTGCGCACTTGACTGAGAAATCCACAACTTGGGAGAAGTGGTTGCTGAGCTGCAAACTAGAAACCAAGGTTGCTCAACACGGTCTAAATATGTATTAATCTTGACGCAGGTTGAGCCTTTCATCCAAAACTCAAAGGATTGTAAGGTAAGTGACCGCGGAAAGGTTACAAACCTAATCCGTGCATCAGGCATGCGCTAGAAGCGAGTTTACTGAGTCAGCAAATAGAGGGGTGGCCCAAACGACGCATCTACCAGATCGCCGCGTCTAATTGTAGTCGAATTCGTAAAGCAGCGCGATTGCGACTAATTTCTTTTAAAAGCTGAGAACCCTAACCTTGTTGAGGGTGAGTGCATCGTGCAACCTGACACCCCGCCACACAAGAAAAATTCTAGCCCAATGAGAGCTAGAAAGTCGAAGTTGGGTGTAAATCGTAGCTCACCGTATTCGATCCCAAGGCGAAACTCAGTAAATGACAATAGTGTGACGATGACGCTAACACAAGAATATTGTACTCCAACATTGAATAATGACATTGTCGACCTACGTCCTATAGAAAATGTATCGTGGTTGAGTTGCAGTGACACGGAGTTGAAACTGGATGCGAGGAGTTGTCATCCTTTTGAAAAACGAATGCTTTGTCTCTTGATGAAATAAACCGTTCAAAAAACGCGAAGGAGCCTTGGGTATTGCGCCCGAGGACAAAGCGCTCTTAGATAGCCCTAACACCGAGAGTCTGGCCCCAAGTGATGGTGGTTTTCTGTTCTATACAAACGCTTGTAGCATTAGAAATAAATGGGCTGAACTCTTCTGTAAAGTTGACGACACTCACTTCAAAATTCTGCTTGTCACGTAATCATGGTTGTCTCCTGATGACCACATACCAGCTGCAAGAGCTGACAGGTTTAGCGCCGTAAGATGTGATCGACCTCTTGATAAGCTAGCAGGAGGGGAGTTGCTCCTTATTAATAATGCTATTACTTTTCATTAAAGTATTTCTCTTTCTACAACGAGCGTCTAGCTCATACATGGGTGCACGCGTATAGTGGTAGGCTGCATCTACCGTAGTGCGAACACTAGTTTGGAAGAGGATGCTCGTTTTCAAATTAGGCTTTCCTCTTTTTGTCCATATCACTACGTATTGTAATCTTTGGTGATTTTAATCTACCCGAAATAAACTAGAAGTACCAAACCTCGCATGCTTCATAGAACGCGAATGACTTTATGGACTGATTCACTACCATTCACTTCATCAACACGTTGACGAACCAACTAGATTCCGCAAAATTAGTAAACCTCGATGGTGGTCAGCCTCAGTCTCTCGTAGCGTACGTCACCGCAACGCAAAATGGGGACGTTACAAGCTCACTCCCTCATGTGGGACTTGGGCCCGTTACAAAGAAGCGCGAAATATCGCTGTTTCCAAGATATGTGCAACAAAGATCTCTTTGGAAATGAGACTTTTTCAAGAGGCCAATACTCATACGAAACGCTACTACAGCTACGTGAAATCTAAAGGCTCAACACGAAAAGAAGTAGGTACCTTGAGAAGAGACGATGGCTCTGTCGTCATTGCAAGCATTGAGAAGTCTCACTTGTTTTCCTTGCATTTTCAAAGCGTGCAATACCACTGTGCCATCACTTTAGTGTACACTCTCTGAACGCCCCTTCTACAATGATCTTACGTTCGAGGTACACAGTGTCGATACTCTATTGACTGTTGTAAAACAGAATAAATGAGCAGCCACACGGTTGGAAGACAACGCCTGATTGTAAGGCTTTAATCAACTAGAGAACACGAGTATGAGCTATACCAAAAGGAAAAAGGTTAGATGTGTAATACGGTAAAATAAGCGTGTATACACAATAAAAGGAATGTCAAAACAACACGACATTCACCCCGACCGGGAAGAACGAGTGATATAACGGTTACAGTTTTAGACCTCACGGGATCGAAGATTGTAGGGTCTAACCCTTTGTTGTTGTGAAACAAGGTGTTCTACATTCGGTTGAAGTGTAGTGGTTGGTTCAGAAATGTCTGAAGTGGTAGACTGTATTTCAGGTGTACAAAGGGTATCTGGAGGTCAGGTGGGTCAGTGTTCAATGGGTTTGGCGACTGATTCATTGGAGCCAGTTGACGGAGAGACAAAGTCTCCTCGCGACTATCTAGCAAGCGGATATGGGCATACTGAGGATTACTCTCCAGAAGCTCCACCTCTTCCACCAAGGGGTCATACTTGGAGGAACGAACATTTCTGCGATAAAGGACTGGTCCTGGCATCAACAACCAATTAGGAAGACTTGTACCGACGGGAGACTTGCGATTATGCTTGTACATGCGCTCGTGCGGCGTCTCATTTGTAGCAGTGCATAAGAGAGACCGCATGGCGTGTAATGCTTCAGGGAAGAACAAGTTCCCACTGCTCTGTTGTCGAACATCTATCTCGCAAGCATAATGAAACAGTTTTCCATAAGGTACCGTTCAGTCGCTCCACCTGCCCATTACCTTGCGGGTTATAACTGGTGGTCCTACTCGTAGCAACTCCTCGAGAATGAAGAAAAGATTTAATGTCACTGGACATGAAGGATGAGCCTTGATCTGAGTGTACGTATCCGGGCATACCAAAAATGGAAAAAAGTTCGGTGAGTCGGGAAATCACAGTAGAGCTGGTCATGTCAGGACATGGGAAAGCAAAGGGGAATCGAGAAAATTCGTCAATTACTGTAAGTAAATATCGATTCCGAGTAGATGAAGGAATGGGCCCTTTAAAATCGATACTGAGACGTTCAAAAGGATGTGTTGCTTTAATGAGTGGCTCATTGTAAGGACCGAAAAATTTGGGCTTCAACTGGGAACATACAAGGCACTGTCGAATAACAGATTTGACGTCATCAAGAGAGAACGGAAGATTTTTAGATCGGATGAAATGAAATAAACGTGTGATACCCGGGTGGCATAGTGAGTCATGAATGGACTTTAGTTCAGGAAGCGAATGTACACTAGCACAAAATCCACGGGACAAGGCATCAGCTACGGTATTATCAGGACCCGGTCGATACACCACGTCATAGGAAAACTGAGAGAGTTCTATACGCCAACGTTGGATTTTGTCGTTCTTGATTTTACTGGCGATTTTCGTATCAAACATAAACGAAACGGAGCGTTGATCAGTGATTAGTTTAAAATGAGACCCAATGAGATAATGTCTCCATTTTCGAATTGCTTCAACGATCGCGCAAGCTTCCTTCTCGATCGCGGGATGATTACGCTCACTGGGAGAGAGTGTGCGGGAGAAGAAAGCAACCGGGCGTCCATTTTGGTTGAGAGTAGCTGCTATTGCTACATCGGATGCATCTGTTTCGACAACGAGAGGTACGTCACGATCAACTGAGAAAAGGGATGCCTGCACTAATTCAGATTTCAGGGATGTGTAAGCGTTCAAAGCTTTCCCGGACAGTGGAAAGATTTTATTGTGAACCAGATGATGGATTTTATCGGAGAACTGGGAGAACCATTGAGAATAATAAGAGAGCATTCCGATTATTCTCTGTTGTGCTTTGGCATCACAGGGTGGAGGCAGCTTGAGTAAGGCATCGAAGCGTTCAGGGTCTGGTTTCACATTACCAGCAGATACTTCATAGCCCAACAACTTGATTTGCCTGACCGAGAAAATACATTTGGTGCGATTTAGAGTCAGACCGTATTTTTCAACGACTTGTAGAAATTTGTTGAGGTTGACTTCGTGCTCCTTTTCGTCTCGCCCACATATAGTAATGTTATCAACGTAAACGAATGTTCCTTGAAGAGATTCGTCACGAATTAATTCATCCAATGCACGGTGAAAACAGGCAACCCTGTTGGTTACCCCGAAAGGATACGCCGGAATTGATACAAATTGCCACAAGCCTCAAACGCCGTATAGAGTCGGTCATTTCGCTTTATTGGAACCTGGTGATATGCACTTTGTAAATCAAGTGCACTGAAGACCGCGAATTGTGAAATTTTTTCAATCAAGTCGTCGATTCTCGGCAAAGGGTACGCATCTAATAAAGTATACCAATTGATTGTCTGGCTGTAGTCAACAACCATGCGCTTTTTGTGTTTTTCATTCGTTGTCACCAGAACCTGTGCTCGCCAAGGTGATTGGGAGGGTTCGATTATATCATCATTGAGTAGTTTCGTGATTTCTGAACGAATAAAGAGTTCATCCTCGTGACTATGTCTTCTTGACTTTGTAGATAAAGGACGACAATCACGTTGTAAGTGAGTGAAAAGTGATGTTGGCGGTAGCAGGGCGACCGACAAACTACAGAGAGAGAATGGTGGTTTCATTCCTTCAAACGGTATTTCGACTGATCGATGACGTTGAAGAAAGTCGTGTCCTAGCAAAACATCGGCGCATAGATTTGGAAGAATAGATAGTTTTATGTTTTGGTAGACGTCATTTTTATGTACGAGGGACACAAAGCAATGACATTTCGTTTGGCTCAGCATGGAAGTAGAAGCCAATATGATTTGATTAGTAGATTCGAGGACGGGCCAGCGATTTTGTTGCACGATTGTTTCAGAAACGAAGTTTTCAGAGCTTCCGGTATCGACTAAAGCTGGTAGAGGTACACCATTGACAATTATTTGAGTAACTGCTTTGGCAAGACTGGTTGGGGCTGCAGCTGTAGTTATGGCAGAAGGAAGAAAAGGAGTAGCAAAAGAAGCATGTTTCGATTTGTCACTCGAACGGCATACTTTGTGGAAATGTCCTTTTTCCACAAGAGTTACATAGAGCATCTTTCGCAGGACACCTATAGCGCGGATGACGATCGTATCCACAAAAGAAACAATTCGTACGAGCTGCCGCCACAGTTGCCTCTGGATTATCATGATTTCGAGCAACGGTAGAATGGGTTGATTCAACAACGGCTGCACCGTAGGAACTGGGAACAGATTGGGTAAACGACAGTGCCTGTTGTTGAGCGAGATCAAGTGCTTTCGCCTGATTGAAAGCGGATTTCACATCAAGTGATTTATGTTCTAATAATCTTTGACGAATAGAGCTGGGAATTAGTCCGCTTATGAAAGCGTCACGAATAGCGTCTTCTTGATTCTGCTCCGCGCTAACAGCTTTAAAATTACAATACTTTGCCAAATTACGGAGTTTCTGCATGAACTGGTCGAGATTTTCAGCGTGGGATTGTTTACAAATAGCAAGTAAATGGCGTGAAAA
>JACCGJ010024374.1:0-14441 GCA_013407085.1 Atriophallophorus winterbourni
AAACCCTTTGTGCTTAGTGTGAAGTTTAAGCCATTTTCCAACAATCTGTGTTTGATCTGCGAGAAAGGATTACCTTTTAGATTCAGCACTTTAAATAATATTTAGCGCTATAATGACAAATGTTCCTGACACAATTGTTTACATTGACCTACTGTGCAGTCGCATTTTTTGTTGCTCTGACACTTCTGCTCATATCTTCGCCGAATCTGCTTGGATTTCTCTCATTCCAAGAATTCTGTGCTACTTGCGATCATATCTATCGGAATTTATTTGTTTTGTTCTTGTCAACGGATTAACAGCAAAGCTATCATATCGGCGTAAATTTCACAGTTTGCTCACGCGCGCAAACTTTTTTCAATCGCTAACTATTCTACGGTTTTTGCTATCATTGCAAGGATCACGTCGAGCTACGAATTTTGATACTTATTTCTGTGTTCTAGCTTGTGTAGTTAACGAGTTATATTGGATTATTTGCAACATGACGAAATCACGTGTTCCGAAACAGCCACCTCGACCAGTCGAACAAAAACCCGTCACACAGCCAAACAACCCAATTCAGGCTAGATTCAAGATTCAAGATTCAAGGCTACTAACATGTTTCACCGCATCACGAGAACCAGCATACGGACTAAAAAATCGATAGATCGATCAAACTGTGGCAGCTACATCGGACAAACTTGACCTTAGGCCAAGTGCGTGGATCCGGCGAACGCAACAATGGTCACGGCCGGACCAACTGATAGGACGAATCTCGACACGCAGAATTGTACAGAAGTCACGTGCAAAGCATGCGAACAACCGGTGAGTCCCATGGCGCGTAAAGTAATAACGTGTTTTCTGTGTATGGGTAAAATCCATGGTAAATTCGACCGCACTTTAGCCCCTGACTCGATAGCATTATTAAATAATGAAATGGTTCCAGGTGCATGCTATATCTGTGTTCGTTGCAGAGCTACATTTTTGCACAAAGCCGATACTTTTGAAACAAAATTAGAAAATAGAATGGCCGGTTTGGAGTTGGGCCTTCGACATGTGGAAGAAATGTTGGTAAATCATGTGAGTACGCAAGTGATCACTGATGTAAACCATCATATCAATACATCGATTTCGGGACCACCATTGAAGGAATCTAAGACTAAGGCTATTCGTGTGCCAAAAAAGCAAAAAAGCAGGGTTATTCCCGTTTTGGAATCAGCTAAAACGACCACAGAAGTAGGAAATTCTTATAGACATATGCTGTTACGGTCGACCTCAGCTGTACACTCCAAAACTGCTGTACCCGACTCACAAAGTCAAGCCACAAAGGTTTTTAATTCTAAAACGCCTGACTTTCCGATACGAAAAAAGTACACCCCATACACGCTGAACGTGATCTGTACGAATATCAGTGAGTCCCAAGAAAGCCTGTTTGATAGCGAACAGAAACATGATGTCGATAAATGGTCTGAACTTTGTCACCTAATGAAAATTAAACATGTAAACGCAGAAAAGGTGACTCGTCTAACCCGCCATTCATCTTCACCTCATATTGGTCAACCTCGCTTGCTCAAGGTAACACTAAAATGCGAGGCTGATATCGAGAACGTATGGCTGAATGCATACCTACTCAAGTCAGATTCCGACTCCAACTGCCGCATATATATATATATATATACTATATATCTTACCTAATATATATAGCTCTATTATATATATATATATATATATATATATATATGAGCACTTTAGTGCTCAGCCCATCGCTCTAAGCGTCTACTAAGATTGGTGATCGGCGAGCCGTCAGTTTCGCAAATAGTCTCGCTCACTGTATTCAGTTTCGAACCAGCTCTAATTAACTGAAACAATTTGCGAGTATTGCCCGATGCGGCTGCAACCTCCATCTCACAAGCACGTTGCGTCCACCAGAACTCGCGGTCATTCCTTAAGCTGGCCTTTAAGCGGGTATTGAATTCTCTCCGAGCACGGTTGTGTTCAGGGCCGGTAGGTAAAGTTCGACGGTGATCGATTAAAGCAAGTGACTGGGCCGAAATCCAAGAGCGTGGCAAAGCGCGGGTGGGTTGACAGCTTTCAGAAGTAGCGCAGGACAGTGCTGTCCGAACGAAGTTCCATGCTGCTCAACATCAGACGGGGGTGCTTCTGCGAGCTCCCTGGTCAATGCATGATGGAACTCGGTTCTAACAGCGGGAGGCATCAAAGAGGCGGTGACTACATGAGTTCGTCTTGCGCGTGCCTTACCCCCAAATTGGAAGTTGACTGTCGCACAGACTAGCGCATGGTCCGAGTCCACACTGGTGGTCCAGTATGAACGACAATCCTTGATGCTACCACGCCACCTGTAGCTAATAGCAATGTGGTCAATTTGAGACCAGACGTGCTGTGATGGTGAGCGCCATGTGGCCATTCGACGCTGGGAACGCCGAAATGCCGTACTGGAGAGATAGAGGCGGTGATCGCCACAGAATGTGAGCAATCGTTCTCCGTTATCTGAACGCCCGCCATCCAGCCCATACTGACCTCCTAGGTGGCGCTCGTATTCAGACAGGCGACCAACACGAGCGTTGAGATCTCCTGCCATGATTACGACATCTGTCCTGCGTGCCTTGCGAAACAAACTATGCAACTTCTCATAGAAGTTGTCCTTACTGAGATCCACACTACAGTCCGTTTGAGCGTAGGCAGAAATCACAAACAAATCCCTCCGCGTTTCGCACCGCCTGTTCACCCGACAGTGGCCACGAAATCGTACACCGCACAGTCTGCTGTCAACGGGAAAAGTAGAACTACACTTCGCGATACCGTTTGTTCCCTGGTTTTCAAGCTGCCCTTCCTTTCCCACCATGGTACATTGGGATATATGCGACAGTTCGAGTCGGAATCTGACTTGAGTAGGTATGCATTCAGCAATACTTTCTCGATATCAGTCTCGAATTTTAGTGTTACCTTGAGCAAGCAAGGTTGACCAATATGAGGTGAAGTTGAATGGCGGGTTAGACGAGTCACTTTTTCTGCGTTTACGTGTTCAATTTTCATTAGGTGACAAAGCTCAGACCATTTCTCGACATCGTGTTTCTGTTTGCTATCAAACAGGCTTTCTTAAGACTCGCTGACATTCGTACATATCACGTTCAGCGTGTATGGGGTGTTCTTTTTGCGTATCGGAAAGTCAGGCGTTTTAGAATTAAAAACATTTGTGGCTTGACTTTGTGAGTCGGGTACAGCAGTTTTGGAGTGTACAGCTGAGGTCGACCGTAACAGCATATCTCTGTAAGAATTTCCTACTTCTGTGGTCGTTTTAGCTGATTCCAAAACGGGAATAACCCTGCTTTTTGGCTTTTTTGGCACCCGAATAGCCTTAGTCTTAGATTCCTTCAATGGTGGTTCCGAAATCGATTGATATGATGGTTTACATCAGTGATCACTTGCGTACTCACATGATTTACCAACATTTCTTCCACACGTCGAAGGCCCAACTCCAAACCGGCCATTCTATTTTCTAATTTTGTTTCAAAAGTATCGGCTTTGTGCAAAGATGTAGCTCTGCAACGAACACAGACATAGCATGCACCTGGAACCATTTCATTATTTAATAATGCTATCGAGTCAGGGGCTAAAGTACGGTCGCATTTACCATGGATTTTACCCATACACAGAAAACACGTTATTACTTTACGCGCCATGGGACTCACCGGTTGTTCGCATGCTTTGCACGTGACTTCGGGACAATTCTGCGTGTCGAGATTCGTCCTATCAGCTGGGCCGGCCGTGACCATTGTTGCGTTCGCCGGATCCACGCACTTGGCAATGAGGTCAAGTTGGTCCGATGTCGCTGCCACAGTTTGATCGATCGATTTTTTAGTCCGTATGTTGGTTCTCGTGATGCGGTGAAACATGTTAGTAGCCTGAATCTTGAATCTTGAATCTAGCCTTGTTGTTTGGCTGTGTGACGGGTTTTTGTTCGACTGGTCGAGGTGGCTGTTTCGGAACACGTGATTTCGTCATGTTGCAAATAATCCAATATAACTCGTTAACTACACAAGCTAGAACACAGAAATAAGTATCAAAATTCGTAGCTCGACGTGATCCTTGCAATGATAGCAAAAACCGTAGAATAGTTAGCGATTGAAAAAAGTTTGCGCGCGTGAGCAAACTGTGAAATTTACGCCGATATGATAACTTTGCTGCTAATCCGTTGACAAGAGCAAAACAAATAAATTCCGATAGATATGATCGAAAGTAGCACAGAATTCTTGGAATGAGAGAAATCCAAGCAGATTCGGCGAAGATATGAGCAGAAGTGTCAGAGCAACAAAAAATGCGACTGCACAGTAGGTCAATGTAAACAATTGTGTCAGGAACATTTGTCATTACAGCGCTAAATATTATTTAAAGTGCTGAATCTAAAAGGTAATCCTTTCTCGCAGATCAAACACAGATTGTTGGAAAATGGCTTAAACTTCACACTAAGCACAAAGGGTTTAAAGGCTGAAGATAAGATTCCATGCGTAGAATCTACCTAAATCAGCTACCGAAAAATAAGGCAGGCGCACTACGCAACTATATATCCAGTATAATGAAGAAACAACAGCCATAAAAACTCGAATCAGTAAGCAGCCACGAAATTCCAGTGAGTATCAATCACTGATAAGGTATTCATAACTAGCTAAACACGTGCTCCTCACGGGACACAGCATTTATCTTGATCACGTAGAATTGATGAACCGAGGGGTAAAACCATACATGGAACAACTTCTCGCTGAGGCGTTGATATAGCAATGCTGGTAAGAATGTAGTCACTAAGGTGGATGTGGCTGATATCTCAACAATCTGGCGTCCGATTCTATAGCGGAAAATTATTAACGTGCGTGACCCCAAGTATGCGCATGCAGTAGTCAATCGTGATAATCGGTCTTTCAGACCAACCAATACCAAATAAATTAAGTGATTATGCGGTACGTGGTGGTGGTGGTGCCTCAGTTGATATAGATCTCGCCTGTCTAACTTGATGAGGGGAAAAACCAACGTTGTCTGTGAAGTTGTTAGTCAGTTTAGGATTTCTCAAGTGAAAGGAATCCAAACTAGGTATCTGTTCGTACTGACACACTTAGTCTGACGAAGCTTCTGTGTGAGAAGCGGAACGTGACCAGAAAATTGTTCACACCGATTCATTACAATGTTTGTTTTTTCATGATTATGATTCCCTGATCGATCAGGAACATTTGTCATTACAGCGCTAAATATTATTTGAAATTGCTGAACCTAAATGGTGCGCCTTTCCCGTAGATCAAACAGAGATTGTTGGAAAATGGCTTAAACTTACACTAAGCACAAAGGGTTTAAAGGCTGAAGATAAGATTCCATGCGTAGAATCTACCTTAAATCAGCTACCGAAAAAAGGCGGGCGCACTACGCAACTATATATCCAGTATAATGAAGAAACAACAGCCATAAAAAATCGAATCAGTAAGCAGCCACGCAATTCCAGTGAGTGTGAATCACTGATAAGGTACTCATAACTAGCTGAACACGTGCTCCGCACAGGCCACGGCGTTGATCTTCAAGATTCAAGATTCAAGATTTTATGGTTGAAAAAGCAATTACTTTACAATAACCATGCAGTTGAACTATAGGTACAAGTGTATATGTGTGTAGAAAAATGTCAAAATCAAAATAATTCTGGTAACGATAGATTATAAATAGTTCGGGGCATAATTTGGATTGGCTATCAGGTAATCGTCTAGTTTTAATTTAAATATAGAAAAAGTGTTTGAGCTTACCAAATCGGCTGGCAGGGAATTCCAAGCGAAACAAATACGCACAGAATAAAAATACCTGCGACAGTTCTGATTGGAGTGGGGTATTTCCAACTTGCAGTTGTGACCGCGGTTGTTGCTGGATGTTCGTCGGTGAAATAGTATATCCAAAGGGTGGGAAACACTGTTAAGGATTTTGAATGTGAGGAGGAGGTCGGCTCGCAGTCTCCTTTGTGCAAATGTCGTCAGCTTCAGTTTACTTAGCCGGTCAGCGAATGGTAGGTTTTCGAGCCCAATGACCAGCTTTGAGGCTCTGTGGTGTATGCGATCCAATAGTGAAATGTCTGTTTGAAGCCATGGAGTCCAGGCTTGTGAAGCGTAATCAGTAAGCGGGTGTATGTACGTGTTCATCATCAGAGAAAAACATCTCTGGGAAAAACGTCCGAATATCCGCCTTAACACACCGAGCATCCGAGACGCGCGTTTGTAAACGGCTTCGCATTGTAGACCATTTTTCAAGCTACCGCAAATCCAGACACCCAGGTCTTTTTCTTGTTTGGTGTACTCCAGGATATTGTTGCCAAGCTTGTATGAATGAGAAAAGCTTAGCACACGACCAATGTGCATGATTTGAGAATTCTGCATGTTTAGCGGTAGGTTATTTTCAGATAACCACATTTGCACAGCATCCAAGTCACTTTGAAGCACACTGCAATCCTCGGCAGTGCTGATTTTTTCCCATATTTTTATGTCATCTGCGAACAGAACCATCTTACTGCCGCGTGGTGTTGGCAGGTCATTCATATAGATCAGAAACAGTATCGGTCCGAGCACGGATCCCTGTGGAACACCGCTAGTGACGTCGATTTTCTTCGATAGTATACCGTCAACTCGAACCCGTATATGTCTTTTGATGAGATAGTCTCGCAGCAAGTCATACAGTCCTCCAGCAATACCGTGTTTCTTTAGCTTGTTCAGCAGTAAGTTGTGATCAACTCTGTCAAAAGCTTTAGAAATGTCTAAGTAGCAGGCATGAATACTGCCTCCGGCGTCCACTACACTAGTCCAGTCGTCCAAACATGTCAGCAAATTAGTTAGACAAGAGCGGTTTCTGCGAAATCCGTGCTGGGCAATTGTCAAGAGTCCGTTCGATTCCAGGTGGCGCACTACTTCTGCAGTGATTATGCGCTCAAAAACATTCGAAACCGAAGACAGCAATGTCACAGGCCTGTAATTTTTTTACTTCAGAACGGCATCCACTTTTGTAAATTGGTGTAATTATTCCCAGCTTCCAATCAATTGGTATCATTCCGACTTGAAGCAATTCGCTAAACAGACGAGATAAAGGTCCCGAGAGCTGCGCATGACAGCTTTTGAGGAGCTTCGGTGAAATTTCGTCTGGTCCCGGAGATTTCCTTGCGTTTAACTTTCTTAAGTGCTGCGCAACCACCATCGGAGTAATTATTATTTCACTCAGAGTGGGACGATCATATTGAATGCTTGGTTCCTGTTCGTGCTCTGCGGATTTCGGTGCAAATACTCCAGCATAAAAGTCTGCTAACAAATCAGCGGTTTGTTCAACGGATTCTGTGAAGCCGGACGAGGTTTTCAGGGCAAAGACTCCTGGTTTAATATTTGTTCTATCGTTTACAAGTCTATACAAGAGCTTCGGATTCTGGTGCATCTGAGTAATCAATTGCGATTGGAACTCTTGTTTATCATCTCGAATTAAGCTGATAACTTTGTTTCTCAGTCGTGTAAATTTTGCCCAAGAATCAGCTGTGTTGGTAGCCTTGTGAAACTCCCACGCTACTGCCCTTTGTTTCATCCACTTTTTGGTCCTGCTACGTAGCTTAAATTTGTTACGTGTATATTGTATGTATTGAACGGACGTATATTTCGGCGCTCCTACGATTTTGAATCTACTTCACTCCCGGTTTGTCGTATCTGGATATTTTATACCTTTTCGGATTCCTCTCATAACAAGCATTGTGAACACAATATTCTTGGAGAGAAACACGCAATTTCTAAAGAAATTCATTCTTTACCTTCTGAACCAAACTGAACGCACGCGTGCAAGTTTGAGTAAACTACGGAATATTCGACTGATTTTACGACTGTTCGAAAGAGCTCGAACTTCTACTTCGCTTGTCACCTTGGACCACAAAATCGGATCCAATTTTGAGGAGCTACGCGGCTTTTTACCCATACTACACTAGGCGCGATTTTTCACTCACCTAGTTCGTTTCATCCGCTACGAAACCCGTCTACACATCATACGGACCTACACGAACACACCCACTTACCCGAACCATCGATCGATAATTTTTCGCTCCGGTGCCATGACCTCAAAAACGAAGCCCATTGACAGCGGTCACGTGTGCAAACTTTGTCGAAAGGCCGTAAGCCGCAAAGCCCGACAGGCTAATTGTTTTGTTTGTTCGTGAGAAGGTTCATATGAAGTGCGATGCTACTTTGACCGTCGATGCCCTTACTGTTATCAATGCAGACGAAATTCCAGGAGTTTGCTACATCTGTCAGACATGCAGATCTCAATCGAGAAATTTTACGAAGACAACTGTGAGCACACAGACCGACGCGGATACGAAAATTTTATGTTTAGAGAGTAGTGTACAAAGAATCGAAGGTCTGCTAAACGAGCTACTGATTGGTAAACTCGGATCTAGAGCAGATTGTGAAC
The DNA here is from genome assembly GCA_013407085.1 of Atriophallophorus winterbourni. Taxonomy (NCBI): domain Eukaryota; kingdom Metazoa; phylum Platyhelminthes; class Trematoda; order Plagiorchiida; family Microphallidae; genus Atriophallophorus; species Atriophallophorus winterbourni. The sequence continues at coordinate 8,452 of JACCGJ010024374.1, forward strand.
ATCATGTCTCTTCCCGGTTATAGAAAGGCAGCAAACCGAAAAAGATGATGATCAACCTGTACACAAGCGCCCACATAATTCGAAACACTTTTCTGACGCGAACTCCTCTGTCACTAAAACGGTTACGAAGACCAAGATGCTTGCTCATCGGGTGGTCCCGCTCAAACAATCGGTTTTAACACCTAATGTTGCCGCCCCAAAGATCGCAAAAAATCTCTCTGTAATCCTTACCAACATACAGGAGTCCAGCGAGACATTTCTGGTGAATAGACAACGATACGACCTAGAACAATGGTCCAAACTTTTTACGTTGATGGGGTTGGAAACGATAAAACCTTCAGCTGTTACACGTTTGGTTCGCCACCAAAGCTCCCCACACTCCGGCGAAGCGCGGCTACTAAAAGTAACACTAAACAGTGAGAGGGATATGGAGATTATTCTTTTGAATTCTTACTTGTTACGTGACATACCTACGTGCAATACTCGAATCTACGCCGATATACCCTGGTGGGAAAGAAAAGGATGCGGAGACGTTCGTAAGAAAATCAATGAGCGCAGTCTGATCCTTCTAGGCGTTCCAAAGGCTACCAGTACAACAGAGGCCGCGAAACAACAACAACACGACTATAAACAGTGGTTATACGTTGCAGAAGCGATTGGAGCACGCGAAAGTGTTGTCGCAAATACCTTCAGGATACCGAGGTCATCAAACTACAAAGGCGATGGACCACCCCCTTTAAAACTCACTTTCCTAACTTCTGATATGACAGCCTTTGTCAGACAAAATTGGAAAATACACAGAAAAAATATACCAAATGAGCTCAGACTCAGCATACCGAAGGTTGCCTCCGAAACACAAGCTGCAGCGACGCCGTGCGAAGACACGGACAGACTGAACTCGGAATTTGTTTCAAAAAACTGCAATGGTCCGGCTCTCAGGGGGTCGGACATACAAACATCATCCGCGTAGGCTCGCTACACACGAAAACCACTGTTAAATGCCTATACACAAATGCACAGTGCTTGCGGAACAAAATCGCTGAATTATCCCATTTTAACGCTCAGTTTTCTCCTGACATCATTGCTATTACCGAAACATGGTTCTACGATCAGGTGAATGATTGCGAGCTGGCACTTCCCAACATGATCCTACTTCGACGAGACCGTTCAAGATCAGGTGGTGGAGTTGCTTTGTATTATAACGAGCGTCTTCAATGCACAGCTGTACCTGACACAACGTTTGAGCTAGAGGACACCATGTGGTGTAGCCTTCGCTTGGAAACTGGAGAGAACTGTATACTTGGTGTGATCTACCGCTCGCCCAACTCTTCCGATGCCCACAATGAAACGTTGTTACAAATGATGCGCAACGCTGGAAACCTTAGAGGATGCCAATTGTTAATAATGGGTGATTTTAACCTCCCACATCTCTACTCCAAAAGTGTGCATACTCAGCAATCCCTTGAGTACAAATTCCGTGAGATTATCACTTTCACTCCCCTATACAACCATGTCCGTTCATTCACTCGACAAAGGGGACTCAATGAATCATCAATTCTAGATCTGGTTTTAACCTCCGAAGCAACAGCAGTGGAGTCAGTGCAGTATCATAGTCCTTTGGGGCTAAGTGACCATCTTGTGTTGTCCTTCGAATTCGTGTGCAACGCCCGAAGGGCGTCGGGCGACGTTAAGTTCATCAGGAGAGTCGATTACTTCGGCCTTCGCGGTGCCATTACGATTATGGAGGAAAAACATCTCGATCTTACGAATGCAGATACTCATTGTTCTAGTCTGTTAAGTTATATCGGTACAAAACTAGACGAAATTCTACCTGTGTTCCCAAAAGGAAATCAAGAACATTTTGCTTCAAACTCCGAAGCCGCACTCGGAAGTGGATAGCCATGCGAAATTCCGCATGGGCTGCACATATAATAACACGAACAGACGCATCTTGGGAACACTTTCGTAGTTTTCGTAACAAGGTGACGTCCTTAATTCGAGAAGACAAGCAATATCACCATTTTAAGCTGATCGACCAGATGGAACGACATCCTAAGTTGCTGTACACCATCGTAAACACCGCGACCAAGGTTAAGCCAGGTGTATTTCCTATCCAGACAGAGAACGGACTGACTGATAATGTCAAGGATACAGCTGATGCCCTAATATCATTTTATGCGCAAGTATTTTGTCCAAAGAACGTGTCAACGCTGACGTCTTTGCCGCACCCACTACAAGTCGAATGCCTTAGCAACATCGAGGTAAATCCTACGGTTGTGCGAAAGCATCTACGCCGGCTGAACGTTCGCAAATCACCAGGAGAGGATGGAATAACACCCGCTGTTCTGAAGTCATGCGAGCTGGAGCTTTGTGGCCCACTAAGTGGTCTATTCAGGCACTCATTGAATACGGGAACCGTACCAACTCAATGGAAAACCGGTGTTATCACACCAATCTACAAAGGGGGCAGTCGTTCTGATCCGGCGAATTACCGCCCCGTGACGCTTCTTTCAGCGGTTTCTAAAATTTTGGAACGCCTGGTGTGTGAACGACTTGTTGAACATCTCGAGAACCATCAGCTAATAACTTTCACACAACACGGATTTAGGAAAACATATTCATGCCTGTCTAACTTACTCACGACTCTAAATGACTGGACGCAAGCACTAGACCAAGGGGGTTCCGTTCATGCCGGTTACTTAGATATATCTAAAGCATTCGACAGAGTGAATCACTCCTTACTGCTTCAGAAGCTGCAGAATGTTGGCGTCATCGGAAACCTACTAACATGGTTCACAAGTTACCTGTCTGGACGCAAAGTAAAAGTCAGAATAGATGGTGAAACTTCTCGAACAATTGAAGCCACGAGCGGAGTCCCTCAGGGTTCGGTTCTCGGTCCGATACTGTTTCTCTTATTTATAAACGATCTACCGAACTTACTAGCATGTAAGCTTGTTTTATTCGCAGACGACGTAAAAATCTGGACGAAGGTCAACTCTATCGAGGACTGTCAAGTTCTGCAAGGAGATTTGAATAAACTGCACCAGTGGTCAATCCAAAACAAACTGCCATTTAATTTCCGCAAGTGCAAAATGTTGCAAGTCGGAAAACCCTTTCCCTTTCCCTATACACTTGGCAGCCACCCGCTTGAATGGAGTACATCACAAAAAGATCTCGGAATCTTGGTGTCTGGCACTTTGAAGAACAGCCTACAGTGCGAAGCCGTCTACAAGCGTGCGTGCAGCTTGCTAGGTTTACTGAAACGCATTTTCGGACGTTTCCCACCACACTCACTCGCGAAATTACTAAACACTTACATACATCCTGTCGTTGACTACGCTGTACAAGCTTGGACGCCATGGATGGAAAAAAACATCTCGCTCCTCGAACGAATTTATCACAAGGCAACCAAAACGGTTACCGGATTGAATAATTTACCCTTTGAGCAGCGACTGACCAGACTTGGACTGTGCACCCTCGAGCGCAGACGTATCCTACACGACCTCACTCTGACATATCGAATCATCTACGCGAAATCCCACCCTCTCAAACACCTCTTCAAGTTTCGTTCCGTTGTCCCCACACGCAGCCACCCTTTGACCCTTCAAATCCCACACTCACGATTGAATTGTCGTCGTCACTTCTTCGCTGTTCGTGTATGCTTCTTGTGGAATAGCTTGCCGATAGATATTGTTACCTCATCGAACGAGCACATCTTTAAACAAAGGTTACGAAACCTTATGTTGAGAACTACTGCGTTGGCCCCTACCTATTGATGTCTATAAAATTTTAACGCACGGAACTACCGTCCATCCAAAGATTCTTTTCCCTCAGTCTGTGTTGCCATTGAGGATTATTTTTGCTCCACCTATGAAGAACATGGACATGATCATACAAGTAACGATTTTTTTGATTTTTATACGTATATCCTATGGTATTGTACAGCAATTTGCTTTTTTAACCATATATCTTGAATCTTGAATCTACGTCGAGGATTTTTCTTCGGGACGAGGTTTGAATGTTTCTCTAATATAAGTTTCAGGTGTTGTAGGAGAGAGCGCCAATGACTGTCTGAATCGGAATAATCCAACTGCATGAGACTAATGCTTTGAAACTCTGCACAAAGGGTACGGTAGTTTACCTTTCTGAAGCATTTCATTCCGTCAAATTTGCGCCTAGCACTACAAACGTAGTAGAATTCTAGGACAACGTGGTCGCTCCGTCCGATCGGCGGTTTATAGATGATAGTTTCTACAGCGGTAGGATCAGATGTAAGTATCAAGTCCAAGGTAGACGGCCTGTCAGCTCCCCTCATACGAGTAAATCCTTTAACGTGGTTATAGAGGGGTGTGTAATCCAAGACTGCTCGAAGTTCGTGTTCAAATGTCTCTGGTGGATGATCATCACGGTTATATAGCTGAGGAAGGTTGAAGTCTCCCATTATCAAAATTTGAGTGTTATATCGCGTTGTTACATATTGCAAAGCAGTAATCAGTTTATTGTTCAGGTCGAGGTTCGCGGTTGGAGAACGGTAAATCACTCCAATAACGCACTGGTCACCAGAAGTAAGAGTTATAGAACACCAAAGCGTGTCGGGTATATCCAGATTTTGGTCATTCATAACTCTGCAAATAAATGATTGTTTGCAGTAGAGTGCTGCTCCTCCGCCATCACTCAAACGGTCACGTCGAAATAAAGTCATGCTTGGTAAAGAGAGTTCTAGATCAGAAAACGAGGTAGTGAACCACGTTTCTGTTATGGCAACTATGTCTGGGTTCGTTTCATCACAAATCTCGGAGAGTTCGTGCAGCTTATTGATCAGGCTGTTTGCGTTCGTATAGATGCACTTAATTGTGTTTTTTATGAGTAATGACGGGGTGTAAGCTGGTTGGTTTAGCAGTTTGCTAGAGAGACTTTGTGTGTTTGTATATAAACAATCAATAAAGTTTGTAGTGTTCATATCACGAGAGGTTATTGGGGGTCCGACTCTGTCAGAGTCGGAATGCTCACGTTTTTTTGAAGTGGCGCATGGGGTTCCAATTGAACTGTGACACTTGGCGTAGGTTGATCAGTACTATCCGTTTGCTGAATTTCGGTTTTGATCCTGGGCAAGCTTAACTTTACGTTTGGGGGTAGGTTTTTTCTTTTAGCTTTCCATTCACTTTTGATAGTATCAGTCATTTCGGTTGTGAAGAAGGTTAGCTTTAAAGGGCTAGGACCTTGCCCTTTATAGTTGGCAGATCGCGGTATCCTAAAAGCATCCACAAGTACGGTATTTTTAATACCAATTGTTTCGGCTAGATATTTCCACTGCTTGTGGTCGTGCTCAGACTTTTCTTGAGAAGGTACGTCAGCAGCATCTTCTGGAACACCAAGAATTACAATACTTCTTGGATTACGTTCTTCACGAGATTTCTGCGACAACTTTCGCTCCCACCATGGTAGGTCTGCATGGATACGACATTTAGTCTCTGGAACACCTCCAAGAATGTAAGCATTTAAGAGTACGTTTTCCACGTCCTCCGCAGATTGCAGCGTTATTCTTAGAAGGCGAGGATCATCCGTATGAGAAGAATTCAGGTGGCGATTTAATCGAACTATTGATGAGGGTGTAACCGCGGCCAATCTCATCTGACTGCAGACTTTAACCCACTCAGCTAAGTCATGTTTTTGCTTAGCTTCAAACAGCGTTTCCTGCGACTCGGTCACGTTTGTACATATAACGCTTAGGTTTACACCCGCGGACTTTATTTTATAATTTGACTCAGTCATTTTAGTAGTGGATTTTTTGAGTCCTTTTTCGGTTCCGTTATGTCGAGGAGTCACTGATCCCAACGAACGCTTCCCCGTTTCAGTCGCCATATGCGCGGTTATCTGGGCAAATGTTGGCCTGCTCGAGTATGATGTATTATCTACCGGCTCTTCGGCAGGAACCTCTAAGTCGGGTAACGACGGTGCCTTCATGACTTTTATTATCAGTTCATTCAGTT
>JACCGJ010024376.1:0-17603 GCA_013407085.1 Atriophallophorus winterbourni
TTTTATAGTTTTGAAAACTTGTAGCTCAGGTACCGGATTGTAGTTCATAGTTGTTCTCCGAGCTGGTATGCTTGATTGCGGACGTTTCGTCATCAAACTAGATGACATCATCAGCGAAACTTCTTTCGAAGTAACTGGGCGGTGGGCATCATTCGAATTTATCTGCTGCGTTTCGATCTCATCTCCAGCGATTGGCTAGAATCCTTGCATGTATCCGTTGGCGTGTTCTCATTGGTCTGTAGATCCCATCCACTTGAATGTGTTGATTGATAGATTGTGGTGTCGAATACCACGCTTCGAGGAATTCTCGAACATGATGGGTTCTGCCTTTGGCGATGATTTCTGTTCTTTCCCAATTGAATTTGTGACCTTCTCGATCCATGTGTGTCGTTATTAATGATTTGTGATCGTGTCGTCGTGTAGCCAGTTTGTGTTCATGTATCCTTGTTTCCAGTATTCTTCCAGTCTGTCGATATAATATTTCTCACAACCGGAACACGGGATTCTGTACACGACATTAGTTCTTTCTTCCTTAGCCAGCATGTCCTTGACCTTGACTAGTTTGCTTTTCAGTGTCGTAGCTGGCTTGTGTGCCACACTAATTCTGAGTGGGCGTAGTATTCTTGCGGTAATCTCCGAGATATTCGGTATATATGGTGTTATATATGGAACACACACGGATCAAATTTTGAACTATAAAAGCAAGCACCCGGCCACCCACAAGCGAAGCTGTGTCGGAACACTGTTTAACGCGCAAAAACACACTGCAGTACCGACGAACTCAAACAATAAAGGCAAATGAAATAACCAATATATTGTGATGCTCACATCAATAGCAAATATTATTCATAACAGATTTTAGGCTGTTTGCCGCCACCAGGTTGAGAAAGTAATATTAGTTCGAATAACCCGAGAAATAGTGGAATAAATGTAAATAAATTTAGACTTTCAAGACATTGTTTAAAGGAGTTCGTTCAGCAAACCACGAGGTTCAATTACAGAATCACATATTGATTTCTTATCAAATTTACCAGATGCTCATGTATGATCAATGTAATGTGTTGCTCACATCCACCAATCTTACAAACAACAACTGGTTTATAGCTGTTTGCTGGCAGTGAATAAAATGACTTAACTTTCAGTTAGCCTTGAATAAGTGAGAAGAGTTAACCAAAAGTACATCAACATGCACTTTTTAGTTTTTATTATTTTTTTATTACATTAGTCCATTTCAAGTCTTTAGTTCAGTAATTTGTGAAAAACTATTTGATAGCGGCATGAAATTTGATCACGTTTACCGTTGTTTCACTGAAACGAGGCGCATTGAACATTGAGTAAAATGTTCGTTAAAAGCGGAATTCGTTGTAAGTAAAACGCATTGTCAGACGTGATTTTGTCGCCGTTTTTATGTACACGTGTAAACACGTGAAGAATGTCTTACCTTTGTGGGTTTCGGCATGCGTGTAATCCATTTGATTATTAGATGATGCCACAGCACACGGATCACAATATTAAATCCTAGTTCATGTTAATAATAGTAAATTTATTCTAAAACGAAGTAGTAAAACATCTTGCACACACACTAACAGTCCAATCTCACGCTTTCATGAAGTATCTGGCGATGCTCTTTTGTTTAAGTTTTGACTTCGCCACCACATCGATCTCTCTCTCCACAAATTCAAGTTCTCTTTCGACGTCTCTTCCTTCTATCCCAAAAATCTCCTGCAGAGATCAAGAGCACTCCTGGCATCTTTCACAGAGGGAGCTACCAGTCACAGAGAATTCACGTGATTGCGTGCGAGTCAGTTAGCACACTGTAGGCTAAGCTGCCTGTGTCTCGCCAAGCCGTGTATGTCAGTTCTATTCATAGCGCACTGCAGGCCACTATTGACGAAGCGTTGTGTGTTAAAGGCAAGACAAAGCGAGTTCGTTGTATGTATGAACTATATTTAACAAACATAGCTGTCGGGAACGCGTACAGTGTTCGGTAAAGGTGAGATTCTTAACGAACAGATTCGTTGTACGAATGTTTTAAATAGTGTTACAAAGAAGGAATTTATTTGGGAAATCATGGTGCGTTCGTTCTACCCAAGAATTCGTTGTAAACGAGTTCGTTGTAGGTGGGCTCCACTGTATTGCTGCACTAATCAAAATACGTTTGTGCTTTTTTGCCAGGGTGTGTGAAGCTTTGCAGTGTTCGAACTTAAGTACCATGATCGCATTCCTGAAACACTAATCACATTCTTTCAATCTAATATCTGTATACTATTTATCAAGTGTAATGTTATTGTTCGCAATTGAACATCTGCCTGGTTGGATTAAAAATTTTTTTTGGTAGCTATTTCAATTCGATTCTGTCATTAAACCTGCTAGCATTATCCCTAGATTGGTGGGTAATAATATTGATATATTTTATTAGCGTCAATTCGAAATTATGTGCAAATGTCTTTATCATGCTTGATACATATTTAGATTTGCTATATTAGAGAGCGCAAAATAACTCGAAGCATAGAATGACACATTAATGTGTTCGTTACCTGATTTTAACAGTTGGATGTAATTATCCTGTGATAAGATCTTTACAGGGAACATTTTCCACAAGCATATTGAGCGGGATTATGAAGAATAAAGTTGATGAGCGCACTATGGTCTCGTTCAATCGTGTTTCAAATATTGACAAGGTTACAACTTCATGGCGGATTGTTCTGGAGAAAAATGTGTTTTATTTGCGTCCAAAGGTATCATCCTTGCTGTATATTTGGTTCCGGTGGTGCCTTCGAGAAGTAGCACTTGCTGCATGGGCAATAGCCCTGGCGCACATCTTATCAAATCAATGAGGATGACGCTTCATTACGCTTCTACGGATGAAAACACGGGAACCTGCAGATACCGATTGAAAGCTATTGCTCGACTGGCATAGAGCTCAGGGCCTGGTGCTGCTTCCAACGGTGGGAGAGATGTTTAGGTCTAATTGGACGGCTAGCGTCTGCCTAAATGTTGGCACCCCATATTCAATTGGGTGCGTCCCGCCAAGTTCTGCTATCCTTATTCGGTCAATGGGGATTATGAATCAACCAACAAGCGGGCACCAGACAAAGGTATTACAAAACAGCAAAGTTCCATTCTAAAACTGGGAAACTGGAATGTACGGTGCATGCTTCAAGGTTTTAATGACGACTTCTCGAATATCAGAGATGTAGAAAAAAAATCAGCTCTGGTTAACAATGAGCTGAACAGGATCAAGGTTCATGTGGCTGCGTTGCAAGATACACGATTGCCAGACACTGTTGTGCTAACAGAAAGTGAGTACACATTTTTGGAAATGAAAGGGTTCTGATGAGCCTCGACTGCATGAAGTTGCGTGTTTCATGCGAAACAGACTACTAAAAGCAGCAGAACCGAGCAGCAGCGGGAGCGAACGAATTTGGTCTAGAAATCTGGAGTGCATTGATGGTTGCATCGTGTTGGTCAACCTTATATACGGGATGTGCTAATGTGCTGTGTGCCGACTTTGCAGCCTTTATTGCTCACTCTAAGAACACATTCGTCGCCAAAGGACTGATTTTCGTCGGTATGCAAAGACTTTTGTCTAACAATCGACATGAGCAAGCGATTTTGTCGCCTCCAATCATAACTGTTGGAAACTGTCAGCTTGAACCAATGCCTTATTTCACATATCTTGCATCAACCATTGTAATAACCTCTAGCTAGACACGGAGATTCATAAACGGATTGGCAGAGCAGCTGTCATTTTGTCGCGATTGAACTCCGATGTTTGAGGTAACCGCAAGTTGACTGTGAAGACAAAGATGAAAGTATATTGCGCAAGCGTACTAAATGCTTCACTGTACGGCAGTGCAACCTGACCCCCATGCAAGACACGAACTGAAGCTGAATGGTTTGCATCTACGAATCATTCGTCGTATGTTGAACATATTATGGATAGACAAAGTTACTAATGCTGAAGTGCATTTAAAAGCTGGTCTACAGATCATGTTCACGTTACTACTAAATCGCCGGTTGCGGTGGCTCGGCAGCATCTGCATAATAAAAAGTGGTCGTATTCCGAATGATCTACTCTATTGTGAGTTGCAATCAGGAAGTCGACCAATTGTCAGACCGCACTCGCTGGACAAAGACGTTCGCAAAAATATGAAAGCTCTCGGAATTGACCTTGCGTGTTGAGGAGAACTTGCTCCTAACCGCTAACATGTGTGAAGCGTCGGCTGCAAGCTGGGTAGTAACAGATGCAGCTCTTGGCTTCTGAAAGCAGATCCAGCCGACGCGTGCAACTGACGCCCAACGACCGATTTCTGACTATCATTGCAAGCATTACAGGATACATTGTTCTACCCGAATCGGACTGTTTAGTCATTCGAAAAGCTGCAGAACATGAAAATTCATGAGAGTGTGATGCACATCCATGGTCGACATCGACCAAAGCAGTCCAACAACAGCTTACTACTCATAAGTATAATAACTTCACTTCTGAAACTAGGTTTTTGATATGTAACTAATTTGTTTCTGGAGTGTTCAATGTTTCATTTTTAAAAGTCAAAATAAATAAGACCGTTATTGTAGCGTCATTGAAATACAGTCACGCTCAATACAGTTACGTTTGCTGCTAATTTTTTATATAAACCTTCTCAAAGCCAACTTATCAGTCTAGCGGCATTAGCTGATATATGCTCACGTTGCTGATTCACTGATATTACCGGAACATGGTTTGCGTTATTCACGAATGAAACAGAGATGATGTTATGCTGCACGTAAGAACTGAATGCATTTGTAAGGCAGTGAGATCTGGTCAATTTTCGCAGGACAGGAACGGGTGCTTTATGCTTCTTATTTACTAACCATCCGCCGTATCGTGAATATATCATAAATGGATAAAGTATCGGATCTAGTAGTGCTTATTAAAACTACTCTAAGTGCGATTTCACACTATTAAGACTGGATGAAAAATGGTCGTATTCGAACAGATCTACTTTGTGCTGAGTTGAACTCAGGAATTCAACCATTGGGCATACAAAGACACTAGGAGTTGTAAGAAATTCATCTTGACCGCTTACTTTTTAAACCAACATTGCAATCTGGGGAATATCAAATACTACTCTTGGCTGTTAGGCGTAGATCAGGCCACAAACCTGCAACTGATAACGTTCGACTTATCGCTGTGAGAAATTTGCACTTGACTGTTCCTCCCGAATCGACTGTTCGTCATTTTTTATAGCTCTATCGAATGAAAACCTCATGCGCTTATGATGTACATCCATAGTCGACATTGGCCGAAGGATGCCAACAACGGCAAAGTCAACAATAGAATACCTTCATACACTTGAATGTGAGACAGATTCTATTTCCATTTTATCACATATAAACACCGTATCAAGGAAAATGTCGTTCATGTTGAACAAACGTGAGCATGTAAATCCTTTTTGTACGCATTTCCAACAGTCACACATTGCAGGACCATTTTCATTTTGTATGCATTCAGCAAGTAGTGTCAGCACGATCAAGATCATCAGGTATAATTTTGACCAAATGTGACGGTCCACTGGTCGTGCCAGTCTTATGCAACAGTAGGTTCAAGGTTCAAACTCAGTTTACCCTTTCTCTGTTGTTTCAAGGCTTACGTATCCAGATCGCATTACCCCTATATGAAGGTAGCAGTTTGAATGATTGTGTAAAGAATATGTATACATGTATCGATCATATCATGCAAGCCCAGTGAGTGAATATGCTCTGAGTGTTCCAGATTTATATCAATTTTCAAATGTAAAATCATGTAACCTATGCATTGTTCAATTTGAATGCACATATCTCTTTCCAAATTTACATATTCTAACTTGTTTTAGAATAATAAGGTTTTACGTAAATAAAGTTCGGGCTGAATAAGTTATATCAAGTTTTTAGTAACGCTTCGCTTCTGAACACAGAAGCTTCGTCACACCAACGGTGTCGGTACGAATAGTGTTCAGGTTGAAGGATCGCACCAACTTGAGTGTACAGCAAATCGTCAACGGTGTAGCAATTTGTCTGAATATGAACCACTTCTTAGTTAATGGACAGCTATACAAGCAAAACGATGGTTTAGCGATGGGCTCACCCATTTCTCCCGTGCTGGCGAATGTGTACATGGAGCAATTCGAAGAGAAAGCTTTGAGAAACGAAGCGTTAAAACCAAATATATTGTGGCGCTATGTCAACGATACATTCGTCATCATAAAACGAAACAGACTAGAAGCATTTCATAGTTATCTCAATAGTTTGAATCCGAAAATCCAGGTTACTAAAGAAACCTAGTCTACGGAAGGGACACCTCCGTTCTTGGGCTTCCTCGCGCGAAAAGACAACGGCAAGATAAAAACAACGGTATGTAATAAGCCTATCGACACGGATGCCATTTTGAGGTTCACATCTGCTCACCCAAAAAGGGTATTTCAGTCCATAGAAAAATCGCTACTCTACAAGTTTGACTGCTTCTGCAGCGATTATACAGATAAGAGACGAGCTCATGAAGACTTCAGACGCCGTCTTGCAAATCATGGTTACCCCAAGAACTTAATTGAGCGCCAGTTAAACCGAGTTAAACATCCGCAACCGAACACAGATAAAGTTCGGCGAACTACGGTATCTCTACCGTATGTCAAAAGCGCCTTCAAAGGAAAAAGTCGAATCTTGAATGAAGCAGGTATCAGAGTAATATATAAGGGAGGTAGAAATCTCCGCTGCATATGAATGCATCCCAAAGATAAGACTCCTTTAGGTTGTGCGACGAACTGCATCTACAAAATCAAATGCAAGAGTTGCGCGGGTGTTTACATTAGGCAAACGTCTAGAGAACTTTGCACTAGGGTAAACGAACACAGAAAACGATTGGGAAAGCAACCCTGCAATCCCAGTGAATATCAATCACTGATTCGGTATTCTGCCCTAGCTGAACACGTGCTAGACACTGGACACAGCGTAGATCTTGATAAATTGGAAGTGATAAGACGGGATGTGAAATCTTATAGGGAAAGACTTCACGCCGAGGCTGTTGAAATAACAAAGGCTGGGGCGAATGCGGTGAACAAGGTGGATGGAGTGGATATCTCAACAATCTGGTGTTCGGTTCTGTAGCGGTAAAAATTAACGAAAATAACACCTAATGATTACGTAAGCAGTGTGTCAGCAGACGCTGTTCACACCTGTACACTTAATAAACAATCAGGGATGAACAGAGCAATTAGGGGGTATGATCAATTATCTTAATCTATCATGTATGGGATGATGATGTGAGCAACACATTACGTTGGTTATCCTGTCTAGCTTAGAGAACTCAGGATTGGTCAAGAAAATGCCATTTAAACCTGAACACTGTTCGTACAGACGCCTTTGGTCTGACGAAGCTTCTGTGTTCAGAAGCGAAACGTTACCAAAAACTTGCTATAACCGATTCACTGCAAAATTTATTTTCATGAATATGGACTCTCGGATACTTTCAAATATAAGCTTTTATGTACTTTTTCCTATAATTTACTCGATATCACGTCTTTCTAGATAATCTCATCATCACTTGATTTTTGCGTGATGCAAGTGCCTGACCAAATCATCGTTCGATGTCTGTTCGTGAGTACTTGTCCATCGACTCAGTATATATTGTGCTGCAATTTATCGGCCCTTTCAGTGAAAACATTTATTACACAAAATGAATAAGTAAGTTAAATTTGTCGATCAGAAATCATACCTTCCACGGAAATTTATAACAGCAATGTCATCTAAATTCGTTTGTTAACTGGTCTTAAAGTGTCTTTTCTCTTACAGAGAGGAGATGAAAGTTCTTTTTGACACAATTGACATCAACATGAATGGAAAAATTAGTAAAATGGAACTGTGCGATTTCCTTAACGAGAACGAATCGCTACTGACCCCGGATCAAGTCGAAATGGTGATTGCAATGTGCGATGTTGACAAAGATGGCCAACTCGACTTTGAAGAGTTTTGTGAAATGCTTGGACAAACGTCCAAGACAATGTAGATGGCAAACATTTGATTTTTTTCGAATAAAAATTCAACTAATTCTTTTGATATCTCCAGTTAAAACTTTCTGATCAACACAATTCTAAATATGCAACATTGCTAAACATGATTTGAAATACTAGGAAAACAAAAAATTAGAACTGGTTTGAGAAACGAGATTAATTAACCTCGGGAATAAATCGCTGAAGACATGCAAATTGAAAAATTTGTAATACGCAACTCGTTAAATGTAAATTGCCAGTGTAATGCTGTGCTTAAATCCTTAACGTTTTCACAGCAACCGTCTGTTTACCGTCAACAGATGGAAACAAGTTCAGGTTCAGTGAGACATGACACGGTTGTAAATTTGTAAAAAACTGTTGCCTTGCATTTATAAAACGTTTTAAAATTTCCAAATGAAGAATCAATGTGTGATACTTTATCGATCTATCAAGGCGAATACAATGACCAAAATATTGTGATGTCACATCCATATCCATAGCAATTATTCTCCATAACAATTAGGCTGTTTGACGCCAAAAGTTTGAGAAGGTAATATTAGTTGAAATGACCCTTGAAATAGTGGAATAAATATTAAGAAATTTCAACTGAAACCAGGCTCTTTGAAATTAATATTACTGCCTCCAAATGATGAGAGCAAACAATCACAAACCTTGTGTGCTTTGTAAGTCAGAGGGTGTGGATATTTGCAGCGTTCGAACTTAAGTATCATGATCGCATCCCTGAAATACTTATCTCATTCTTTTTATCTAATATTTGGAAAACTAATTATTAAGTTCAATGATGTTTTTCGTAATTGAACATTTCCTTGGTTTTATTATAAATGTTTTTTTCGGTTGCCAATTCAATTCGATTTTGTCATTTAAACCAGCTAGCATTTTCCGTAGTTTTACAAAATTTTTTTAGCGTCAATCCGAAGTTATATGAAACTTTTCTTATCCTGCTTGATACATCTTTAGATATGCTATATTAGAGAGCGCAAAATATCGTGAAAGAAGAGAGCGGCACATTAGATTTCGTTGTTATTTGATTTTAACAGTTGAACGGAATTATACTAGGTTAAGAAGTCTACAGATAAAATGTCCCCACAAGCATACTGAGCGTGATTATGTATAATTAAAGTGATGAGCACATTATGGTCTTTGTCAATCGAGTTTCAAATCTTAGCAGGTTGGTCTCAACTTCATTGTGGATTGTCATCGATTACAAAAGTAATCTTACTACCCATAAGTAGTCATAACTTCAGTTCTGTAGCTATTTTTATAATGTAAGTAATCTGGTTCTGGAATGTTCCATTTTTCATTTTTTAAAATCAAAATAAATAAGGCCGTCATTGTTGCATCATGGAACTACAATTACGCCTAATACAGTTACGTTACCTGCTATTTTTATGCAACTTTGTTTAAAGCCCACAGAACAGTCTAGCTGAATGAGCTGAGATGTGCTCAGGTTAATTAATTTGGTCCTCTGATATTAGCGGAACATGGTTTCCGTTACTCTCTAGTGAAACCGGTCATCAATTTTCATTTTGAAATGGTGTCGAAACAATAATTTTGAGGAGGCTGTTTACTACCGCAACAGGCGGTTATTAGATACAACAGGATTCACTATTTTGTGTACTCTGTAATGATGTTGATGAAATTTCCATTCTCGGTTTGATTCAACTCTGTCGATTACATTAAAATAAGAAAATGATGGATTGATCCAGAAGCCTCGGCCATTGAAACTCACTCAACACTCCATAAATACTTAATGAGTGTGATATAAACCCGTATCAATCACTTGATTATCTATTTATGGAATTACCAGATTTCGTTTCTTTATAATATTTTATTTGCTAATGCAGCCTTCGAATAGGTCCAATTCACTCTTCTGTTTTGGTGTTTCATAAAGATAAACAAATTGTCACTACGTTATGTTTCCGTACAGAGAATGCTTGTGGCTTCGGGTTCTGGGTTTGAGCTCAAAGAAGAATTTGTTGAATTGCCAAATATTGATCCTCAAAGACTCTCAATAAGACATGTGTTCCAAACGAGTGGTACATTTATTGACATGAAAACAAACTTGAGCTGTTTAAATATATTGCTTGCAAGAAGAATTTTTTTGCAACGAATGTCATGCTCCTTTTAATGTTTGAAATAGTTAAATGATGCTTCGTGCAAGGAAAAAACATTTATTATAAATTTGCATTTACACACAAAAAATACGTGTACTGTGAGCCGTACATTTGATATACTGGTTATAATTACATCCTTGATCTATTGGGACACTATTTAAAGTACATACGTTTATTTTCCCTGAAGGTTTTTGAAAGGACTTTGTGTTGCTCAAACTTCCTATAAGGATCATTTCTGTTTGGAAGGCAGCATCCTAACGAATAAAACAAACCCGATTTATGGATTAAGCAAAGTTCGTAATGGGGACCAAATCGTTGTGCGCCATGTTGTATCTTGGCCACAAACCCCGATCCTCACTAAATTCAAATTGTCTGACTCGGCCATGACAACCAACTTTCATCGTTCCCGCTGTGCACTTTCCCACGATTATTTTGTGCCCTCACACGTTCACTTCATTGTTGCCATATGAACACAAACATTCTCTACTGGGCACTTGGACCTTGGACTCCCGATCAACGTTTTATTCAGGCCTTGTTCTGCTTTTCTGATTGTTAGGTTAAGAACAACGCATATATTAATAGAACGCTTAACCCCAGATTGAGGTCGCGGAAGAATGAAGATAAATATTAAACATCAACACTCACCGTGGGCTCTTCCAGTACCAACGCTTACCATTTGGTGTCAAAACTGTACCCGCTATCGTCCAACAGATCATGGATACCAGTTCTTAGAATTATCCTATGCTGCTGTATACCTCGATGATATAATTCTCGTCGGATCAAAGGTGGATGAAATACGTGATCGTATAGGGGAATATCTAAAACGTGTTAACGATTATGGCTTCCAAAATATTCATTTACATGCTTTTCCGTCACACAAACCCCACGACAGGTTTCGTGTTGTTTGCTTTCATTAGGTAGATATCGTATGATTGGATGTGTTTGGACATATGTGATTGAACAGGTTGGTCGTACCAGCCTTATCCAACAGTGGCATACAAGCGATCTTTGTTTACCATTCCTCCACTCTTTCAAGCGCATAAGGATCCTGATCTTACTGTCCCTACCTGATGAGTGCAAACAGCACGAAACCGGTCGTGGAGTGTGTTGTGACGAAAAAGCATGCAAATGAATATTTTGATTATGGCTTCGGTTCATTGGCCGAAAAATTTCAATTTTTCATGTAATCTATACGATATCTCGGATTAATCATTGATCGTTATGTTCGACCGACGGACCATTAAAACGTCTTCTTCTTCTTCTTCTTCAAAGACTCCATCAAAACACATGATATCCGAGGTCATTTATTTTAAAAGCAAACGTTCTCGAACGATAGTGCAAGCTCTTTTCATGAAGCTTTCAGTGAAAATCCGCATTTCGCTTACATATTTAGAGCATTTTATCCGATAACTAGACATTTCTTTTCTTCCACTTTCCACTTTCCGAAACCCTACCCCGGGTAATTAACACGTATATGCGTCCTGTTATGGAAATTTCCATCCAAGCCTGGGCACCATAGCTGAGGAAGGATAGCGAACTACTCGACAGGATTTATCATCGTGCTACAAAGTTGGTCTCCCTACACGATTTTACCCAACGGCGGATACGTGGTGACCTTATGTTGACATTCAAAATCCTGCATTCTGTAAACCATCCCCTTAAACACTTGCTAAAGCCCAATGACCTTACTAGAACACGAACACATTGAAAGGCTTTAAGCATTCCGCTTTCTCGATTGGATATTCGTCGTAATTTTTTCTCCGTAAGAATTTGTTTCACTTGGAACTATTTGCCTAAAGAAATCACACGATCAGAATCTGTTGAGGTTTTCGCTTCCAAACTCGATGAGTTTATGACGAACCATGCGGTATGCGAATGCCCCTATTGATTTTTGAGATATTTTATATTTTTTATATATTTTCTATGTTCCATATACCTTGTCATCCTATGGTTATTGTTAAGTTTAATGCTTTTTCTACCATACAATTTTCTGAGTTCTGAGTTTCTGAGTTCTAATCGTTGATTTTATGCAAAAAACAAACGGCAGTAAGTGCCACACGCGAAATTTATTTAGTATCAGGTGGAATGCAAACGTTATGAATATTTTAAGGTTTGCACTGAGTGAACTACTTGGCTGCAGCATTATTGGTAACTTAATATTTATTTATTTATTTCATTTATTACCAGACTTCAATCATACAACTCGTGAAATTTCATTGATTTTGTTGTCATTCTTGCTTTTCTTTTCGTCAGGAATGATTCAATGTTACAAAACACATCGAACATTATCAATAAACAGTATTTCAATACATTCCGTGGATATTGATTTTATTTGCTCCAGATAACAGTAAGTTATATTTAAAAACACGCTTTTCAAATAAACTCTGGATTTCGACAGACATTCAAGCCACGATATACAAAATCGCTAAGCTCGTTATTCGTTTTGAGTGCCCCGCTTGTAGAAAGTCAATTTATTCGATGATCACAACATGGTTTTAAATAAATTCACTGATACCCTATAATCATGTGTGCGGTATTTCACAAAACTTTCGTGCGTTCACTACTGATGGACAATGGTGGTTATAAATCGAAACAGAGTAAACCGCAGTGTGACAACTCGCCTGCTAACTTTGATGCAAAAGTAACCCTTATTCGTGATGAAGATTACATTTTGTGCTATTCTCGAGTTGCAGATAAGCACCTAATCCACGAAGCCAATAACCCATGCATGCGTTTTATTCATTATCACTCTCTCACACACTTACACATTATCCTAAGGTTGGAATTTAACGACCAGGATCTGCATACCATCAAATGGAGAGAAACTCGAGTGCTAATGACCGAATAAGAATAATATACTTGATATGCTTAATGTAATATGTTGCTCACATCCTCCGCATTTACACTTCACTACCGGTTTTTAGCTGTTTGCCATCATCAGGTGGAGACAGTAAAATTAGTTTCAGTGATATATATATTTCCAATTAGAACTTTTGATGCTGAGAGTTATCCATGAAAGAAAGTTAAACACGGTAAGGTGTATTATTTGGTCAACTGTAAGCATCACTCTTAAAACTAATAAATTTCGCGACGCGAGCACGGGATTTTCTAGGATACATCGATCCTTCTATAGCCATAAAAGAGGCCTCAGTAGTTACTGATGTGTGTCCTTTGAATTAGCTGTGCTCAAATACATTTTTCACACATAATCGATATTTTTCATCAAGTACCCTGTTGCTTTGAAAAAAATAAAGTTTTTTATGTTTTAAACGTAGTAATGATAATCGCTTATCCGTTAATGATATGCTCAGAACGTTTGTGCTTGCACTAAGTTAAGTGCTGAAAATTTGTTGAAATATATAAAGACATTTGCTTCTTTTTCCTCCAATGCACAGAGTTAGATCACCATTTAAATACAAAGTGCTGACAAACAACAGAAAGAAGATTAAATTCATACTTAATGCAATATCGCGTCCTCTCATGGCTGTTAAAATTTGTCAGCTTGATCGCTTACACATCATTTCACACATCTCTTTACGTATTTATGTATGTAAACACCTGAGGCACGGAGTTTGATAAGTAAGTGAAATTATCAACTGCAAACCAGTTACTTTCAAACTCCCGTGTCAGGGATAACCACAAGCTGGCCGTAAAGATAGACGTAATAGTCAACAATGCATGTGTATTAAATGCTTCAACGCAACCCATCGGAACCAGGACCATCCTCGCAAAACACGAATGGGAGGTGAATACTATCTACAAGGCATCCGTCGCATCTTAAACATATCGCGGATGGAGATGTTTAAAAATGATGCTTTGATTTCTGAACCCAGTCTACAAATCATGTACACTTTCCTACGACCTGGCAGCACGTGATGGGTGATTTAAGCTTATTGAATGGGAAACAGTTGCATTTCAATCCATCTAATTAATAGTCAGTTAATATCAGGAAGTCGACCTTTGTGTGCATCGCAGTTACGGTACAAATACGCTTGCAAAACATATATGGAAACAAATGATAGTTGCTTTACGAGATATGAAGTACCTTCTCTGGATTAGTCACTCTAAAGACAGAGTGTAAAACATCTTTATTTATCCTACGAAGATCACAGATTATGAAAATAACAGGTTAACGCCCTCCGTTGACAGATCAGTGCCTCTCGCTATGATACATTCTGTAGCCATGTGAAACGCGTAGGAGAAAGAATTTGTCGTGTGTAGGCGAAGTAAATTCATTGCCAACAACCGCCAGCATAATATTATTTCTTTACACTAAACTCTTCGAACTCGAGCACGTAATTGCTTTCACAAATGTGAATTAGTGTAAATAATTAATGTAGACAATTCGTTTTGCATTAAATATGTGACCTAATTAAAATCGAATGACACGACACAGTGAGCGGTGTGATTAGTTTGATGAACCGCAATCATATACTATACAGTGAAGTCAGAAATTCAGAGGTTGTAATTATCTTCCGTAACTACGTGTATGCTTTATTAACGGGTGGTTTGGTATATTTTGGTTTCACATGACACTGAAAGTTACTTAATGTGAGGTGATGAGGCTCGAACTTAGCATTCATTCGTCGAACGTAACTTTAGTGAAACCCCGATGTGTTTGGTTAAAAGATTATCTACTTTACTTAAAAATAGCATTTTATTTGTAATCCATGGCGTCAACGCCTGACTTTCGTCTGACATGTTGAGGGAGGACGTTCAGAGCGTGAAGTACCATTGATTGACAGTGATTCATAAGAATCCTCGAAAGACGGCTATATAATTAGTAATGAATCCCAAAGGCTTGTTCCAGAATAGATGTGATAATACTAAAATGACAATATGTTGTCGCGAGCTACTGGCCAAAGCTGAAACTCGACAGACTCGCACAAAATTCAAGGGAATTCAATCCAGCAATTAACCCTCGTGTTTCACAAGCAGCAGTCGATTTGGTTTCGATTCCTATCGAAGTCAACCTTTCTAATCTCGATCGTGTTTACCCGCAATTCTGCACTTAAGATGTCTTTACCGATTGTCTCTTCGGTCTGATATGCCGATTCATTTCGTGCTAAACGTTTTATTTCAAGCCTCCACCGCGTCGCGTTCGTTAGACCAACCTTGATGTACAATAACGCTTCTTTAACTAGCGACTAACTTTGTTCGTATGCTTGTTTCAGACGACACGTTCATTTTACCATTCTAATGCAATGTTTTCGAAAAGAAATCTTCCGCGATTTTGCGATTGTCATCCTCGGCTGTTTCGGCGTATGATGTTATTGTTGTGCATCCGTTGTGAATCGAGTATCGTGTATATGAAGTTAAATCTAGGTAATGGATTAAAAACTAGTAAAAATTTAAATTATAACATGTAAAATAATGTTACCCTAACCCATACCGTAGATCATGAGGATGGATAGTTCGATAATTCAGCGATTTTAATCACATTAAAAATTCAACTTATTCTATTTTAAAAATGTTATTGTTTAAGTTTACATTTGATTATGCCCTTGCAATTGCAGCTGCATTATATGAGTTCAGGTAATTCTTAGCTCGCAGATACCTGTAGACTGCATACTCCGTGACCGATAGCCAACGTATCACCTAATAATTAAATATAGAAAAGCTATAAGCTGATAGATTAATCGGAACGCTTTGTTGTAAGGTAACCAATATATATGTCCTGATGGTGTTAGGGCCAGGAGACAAATCTATGGATAATCTCACTCGTCGAACGTTATTAAACGAAACACGAATAATCTTTATGATAACATCTGAATGCAAGCGCCGGCTATTATAGATGATGTTTTATTTTATTGACAATACATTGAGAATCTTCAGATAATAATCAATTTTTATGAAGTCAACTGTGATTCATTATTCTCAAATATTTTTCAATCGAAAATCACCTCAGCTCTTGAGGCGAACACCTAAAAGTAACAAGGTTTCATTCCTTTTTTATATGCTTCATATTTGTGTAATTTGAAGAAACATATTTTGAGTCTTACAAAGCTATGCTATATTTCTTCTGAAGCAGAACAAATATTTTCTGAACCTGATTCGGAGAGACCGCTTAAGAAAAGTTGGTGGAATAGCTGTTTACCACCACGAACGATTATACAGTACGCCAGTTACAGTCATTGATCTCGATCTGCAAGACAGTATATGGTGTAACTTGAAGCTCGAATCAGGTGAGAGTTGCATCGTTGGTGTAGTTTACCGTTCACCATCATCATCGAATGCGCATGACGAAAAAACTTGAATGGATTGCAGTACGTCGTGAAACACTCCGCAATTCGTAATTATGGATAATGGGAGATTTCAATATGCTTCAACTTTATAGCCTGTTAGATGATCCACCCCGAACACTAGGCTACTGATTTCGCGAACTATTTGATTGCATCCGCTTGTGTAACCAAATTTTCGAATATACACAACAAAGAAATGTGCAAACGATATCCGTTCTAGACCTAGTCTCAACCTCTGAAGCTATGGCCGTTGAAGATGTTCAGTGTTACCACCCGCTGGGTCGAAGCGACCACCTCGTTCTGCTATTTTAATACGTGTGCAACGCCAGTAGAATGGTAAAGCAAACAAAACAAAATAGAAAAGTGGATTACATTGGTTTGATGGGAAAAATGATGGCTTTCGATAAACACAATAAAAAGCTCACTTATATGGACTCGCGTTACACAACCCTGACGGATTACATCATCAACATAATACATTTAAATTCTAATTATTTTCCGAAAAATAGAATAAAAGAAACCCCAATTCAGAATTTGCAATCGCACTAGAAAATGGTTGGCAAAGCGAAATTTGGCATCTGATATTCACGGGGTGGCCAGAAAAGAATAGACGTGAGTAAACGTTTGCTATTTGCAAAATCAGACGCCAATCTCATCCGGGAGGATACACAATATCATCAGCTTCAGCTGGCAGTAAGAATGCAGAGGAATACCCGAATGCTTAATCGAACTGTTAACACAACGAAGCAGAAACTTGGTGTTTTTCCGATCATTACAGAAAACGGAATAACTGATTCTGTGCTGGAGACCGCTAACGCTAACGCCGGTTTCAATTCACGATTTTTTACCCGAAGAATGCATTACAACCATCGGAATAATCAGCACCTATAGTGCGGGAGAATATATGCCATAAATGCATCAATTCTGAAATAGTGCAGCATCATATACGCAGGTTAAATATCAACAACTCCCCGGGAGCTGACGGAATTACACCTGCAATCCTAAAGTTATGGGGCGATCAATTGTGCGAACCACTGTGATTTATTTAGTCACTCTTTGAGGGATGGTGTTGTACCGACTGACTGGAAGAGAGGAATCATAACACCCATCTACATAGGTGAAACTCGTTCTGACCAGGCAAATTAGAGTCTTTTTAAACTCCTTCCAGTGATTTCAAAAGGTTCAAAGCGAATTGTGTTCGAAAGAAGTGTGAGTCATCT
>JACCGJ010024378.1:0-21893 GCA_013407085.1 Atriophallophorus winterbourni
CATGCTTGCTACATCGATATTTCCAAAGCTTTCGACAGAGTCAACCATGACATCTTAATTAAAAAGCTCGAATCCTATGGAATAACGGGAATATTGCTGAATTGAATAAGGGCTATCTTACTGATAGACACGTCCAAGTTAGCGTTGGCAGCAACTTATCTAGAAAAATAGACGTCACGAGTGAAGTTCCGCAAGGCTCGGTGCTTGGACCTCTTCTATTCTTGGTGTACATGAACGATATTGTAGAGGATATTGGATGTCACTTGTTACTGTTCACCGATGATATTGAAATATGGAAACCTGTCAGGTCTGTCAATGACCATATGACATTACAACAGGATCTGTGCGAAATGTAAAATGCTGCGGCTTGGAAGATCTCTGCACCACACTTATGAGCTTGGCACGCAGAAAAAGATCTCGGTTTCTGGGTGTCGCTTAACCTTACACTTAGATATCATTCCCGTACAGTCTACAATGAAGTTTCTCGAGTCTTCTTAAAAGGATATCCATTTTATCAGCCCCGAAACCTTCCATTCAAGACTGGGCTGAAAAAAGGGATCGAACTACTTGACTTGATTTATCATTGTGCGACAAAGTTGGTCTTCCGTATCAGAGATTTGCCTTTCAAAGAAAGAATTTTAAAATAAATCTACTTGATTTTACTCAACGACGAATACGGAGTGAGCTCGTGTTGTCATTAAAAATACTACGTACGGGAATCTATCCCTTTAAACACTTGCTAAAGCCCAATGACCTTACTGAAACACGAAAACATTCAAAATCTTCAAGCATTCCGCATTCTCGATTAGATATTCGTCGTAATTTTTTGGTAAGAATTTGTTTGACTTGGAACATTCTGCCTGAAGAAATCACACGCTTGGTATCTGTTGCAGTTTTCTCTTCTAAACGTGATGACGAACCATGCGGTATGCGAGTGTCCCTACTGAATTTTGAATTTTTATAATTTTACTCCAAATGCCTCGTTATTGTTAAGCTTACTGCTTTTATACCATAAAACATTCTGAGTTCTGAAACTGGCATGTTTCATCATGGTTGATAATAACGATGGATTGAATGGTGCATCTTACGTTTGGGAATACTTCTCTGCTTTTTCTGTTGGGATTGATTGATTGGCACCGATCATGTATTCACAATTCAAAGAGATGACGTGCATACACATCGTAGTAGGCAAATCGACCACCGATCATGGTCAGGTCTACGCAACGTGATACTAACTAGACTTACTATATGCTGTTGAGTATGTATGTATGTATGAAAGCACAAGCCTGATCCAAGCAAGGTGCCACACAGTTAGAGACTGCACTTTGGCTACCATACTGTCAGGTTGCCCAGGCCTAGTAGATATATGATAATAAATAGAGTGGTAATCTGCGTTGACTGCTACTTAGTCCTATTCACTGTTCTGACTATCACCCTTGGACTGACGACGCTTTTATGCGAAACGTTACCCAAAACCTGCTCTAAATGATGCACTCAAATCTCTGTATTTCTATTGGGTCGTTTGACTAGGAATCCTGTCATAATGAGAAGCATATTCGAATTCATGTCCTGCTGACTTTTTGTTTGAGAACGTCAAAACACTTCGTTGATACATCACTACATTCAAGTATGTGCCACTGTAGTACATTTGAGCCGTTCAAATGCCCAGGTGTACTCATCAAAAATTCGACTTCTTTTAACTCTGCTACTGGCTAGTTGACTATACGTATCATCTGATCTTTGATACCTCTACTTTAGTCCGAACCAAAAAGGCTACGAAATTCACATTATTAGCCTCTTCGATTTTTATAATTTCCAAAACCAAATGAAGTTTCTGTATATTCAAGCATGTGTGTAGCGTCAATTCAGAAGTTTGCGTCCGGCCACCGCATGCTTTACTCTAACTTGTGTTTAAAACCTATTGATATGGGTTATTTTACTCAAAGTCATATAACAGACAGAGACATATATCACCAGCACCGAGTACAGATATGCCAACTGTTAGTTTTCGATTAGGTTCGATTCAAACAGCTTCTTGTCATTAACATTTGCTGAGATTTAACGAGAGTGTTGCGATATTATCACGTCACCCGATCCGACCAATCACCGCCCTGTGACGCTTCTTCCAGTGGTTTCTAAATTATTGGAACTCTTGGTGTGTGAAAGTCTTATCAGGCACCTCGAGATCCATGAAACACTTTCTCAGACACAACATGGATGTAGAAAAACACTCTCATGCTTGTCTAACTTGCTCACGACTTTAAACGATCAGACGCAAGCACTAGACGAAGGGAGTTCCGTAGATGCCTGTTACTTAGATATATCTAAAGCTTTCGATCGAGTTGATTACTCTTCCCTACCTTGGAAGCTGCAGGATTTTGGGATCACTGGAAATCTACTAATATGGTTCGCAAGCTACCTGTCTGAACGCAAAGCGAAAGTCAGATTAGATTACGAAATTTCCCAAACTATTGAAGCCACTAGCGGTGTCCCACAAGGTTCAATACTAGGTCCAATAACGTTCTTAATATTTATCAATGATCTACCGAAACTGGTGCGATGCAAACTCGCTCTTTTCGCCGATGACTAAGGTCAACTCTGTCGAGGATTGCCTAGTTTTACAAGCAGACTTAAATAATCTGCACCAGTGGTCAGTTCAAAACAAGCTGCCCCTCAACTTGCGCAAGTGCCAAATGTTGCAAGTTTGGAAACACTTTCCGTTCTCATACGTACTTGGCAGTCACACGCTTGAGTTGAGTATATCACAGAAAGATCTCTGTATCTGTGTGTGCAGAAAATGAAAAATAGCCTGCAGTGCGTGGCCATCTATATGCGTGCATGCAAGTGTACAATAATGAATGTGTAGAGACACTGGTCTGCTACAGGCTCATTCGGACGAATTTTCGGACATTTCAAACATGCTCAATACATAAATACATCCCGTTTATGACTATACAGTGCAAGCTTGGACACCATGAATGGCAAAAGACATCTTGCTTCTCAAAAGGATTTATCAAAAGGCAGCTAAAATGGTTACTAATTTGCATAATGTACCCTTTGAGCAGTGACTGACTAGACATCGATTGTGCACGCTCGAGCGTAGACGCACCAGAGCTGACCTAATCATGATATACCGAATAATCCATACGAGTTATGGATCTGGACTATGCTGACGACATTGCTCTCCTCGGAGAGGATGCTTGCGCCATACAAAGCGCTTTGGATCTTCTCGTTGATCAGTTGTCGCTGTATGGATTACATTTCTCTCCGTCAAAATGCAAAGTGTTCCTACATGATTGGACAGACCAAACAGTTTATTTGACGATCGAAGACCATAAACTGGAAGTGACTGACAGATTCACCTACCTAGGGATCTGCATCACAACTGGGGGCGATATCTAAGCTGAAATCACAGCACGGATTGCATGAGCCCACCATGCTTTCGCTGCGCTACGGCATCTATGGCGCCGACGCGATGTTGGTTTACGCTTGAAGGTCAGAGTGTACCAGGCCACCGTACGAGCAGTTCTACTGTATGGCTGCGCGACGTGGACGCTGCGTCAAGCCGATAGTCAACGATTATCGACGTTTGATCATCGCTGCCTGCGGAGTATAGCTCGTCTAAGCTGGCAACACAGAGTCAAAAATCATGACGTCATGAAGGCAGTCCTCGGAGATCACTCTGTGCCACTCTCCGATCAATTGATTGGAAAAGTCGCCGTGGCGACAAAGGAATACCTGGCGGAAGACCCTTAAGCGTCTAACAGCCCCACTAGCCATCGTGGGAACATCGCGCTTACCCGGGTGTGGTCCGAGGGACCGTGAAGATATGTGTCTGATAACACTCAGTGTGATGGTAAAAGAAAGTAACCAGTGGCGAGAATCCTGCCTTGCTTGTGTTCCCGTTTATCAGTGACCCTCCCTTATTCAAAAAAGGCAAAAAAAGATCAAAAACAGCATGTGTAAACAGACAGACAAAAATCCCCCTTCCCTTTTTTCTTTCTTTCATCATGTACCTTCTTCATGGTATACTTGTTGGCACATCGTCTTTAAAGACTTGTGTAATAATATTAATACTTTTTTTAAAATTGGTTCCAATCTCCCGACTCGCAGTCACAACGTGATCCTTCAAATCCGAAAATTTCGCATTAAACTGTTGTTACAATTTTTACATAGTCCGTGTATGGTTTTTGGAACAGCTTACCATCGGAAAATACCTTTTTGATCGAACGGAATGATATTTTGAACAATACTGTGTGGGTCTTAGTTTACTGAAATCCCGTAGTGATTCTTTCTTACACACATACTTAGAAAAGCGAATATACCCAAACATATATTCCCGGTCGAGATTCCTCCTTCCATCTGACAATTGGAATTACTTTTGCTCCTTCCTTGAATCACATGGACGCAAAGATTATATTAACGAATTGTTTAACTTTCAAGCATATATCTTATGGTATTGCACTGTTAATTGCATTTTTCAGCATAAATCTTGAATCCCAATAACAACGGACGTTCAGTAACCTAGTTTGTAAGTTGAACATAACGTAAAGATCAAGTTATACGTGAATGCCACTGTTAGATAGGGTTCGTACAGCGAACCACGATGTTCAAACACAGAATAACAAAGGGATTCTTGGTCAAGCACTCAAGGCGCTTATAGATGACCAAAGTAATGTGCTGCTCACATCCCTCGCACTTAAACACCACTAGCGGTTTCTGGCTGTTTGCCGTCATCAGGTGGAGACCATAAGTTTACGTTCAGTGAGCTTTGAAACAGTGCATAAGTGGTAAACAAAGTTATACTTGAATGCCACTGTTCCATAGGGTTCGTACAACGAAAAGATATTTATGCATGATTTTTCTTTAATTTCGAATTGCTATAATGTGCAATCGCAGATACCCTTTCGACTGTTCCATATTCGCATTTCAAAACTACTTGTATAACAAAATCCATTCCCAAAACAGCAGCATCGCGGTAACTGAATGGTCGGCTAAATGGAAAATTATCTCAATTTCATCCTTTGACTGCTTACTTATAAACAAACGCCCATATGAACGGCTACCCACCTCTGATTTTAAAATCACACGATACATTGTTGTTGCTTTCTGGTCGGTAAGGATATTTCCATCAAAGCAGGGGAAAATATATCTAGCGCCGCGAAGTCATGGATAACTCATATGCTTACGTAAACTGTTAATCTGGCTCTTTGAAATCGAGTCAGATTTGAGTTTGTCCAGTCGGATCATGTGTCCATTTGCACGCCATCGAACCAATAGCAGTTCAGCTATCTATCAGTAAAGATAAACATTTAAAATATGTACACGTAGTACTTCAGAGAGAGTGCTTCTCCTTGCCATTCATTCGATTTAAATAAGAGCATCTTTTAATATCAAGCTTTAATTTGGTAATAACAAGCAATGATAGTAGCTCGAAAATGTCTTTGAAAATTAGAATAAACCTCTTAGTGTAAATTTACCTCCCTCGTCACGTTTCATGATTGTATTGAAGTAAAACGATATGCAGAGAAAATTACACGATATGATCTTGTGTCCAATTGCAATGGTAATCAATCATGAAGAAGCAGCGATCGAAAAAAACACATCAGAGGTTTAATATTATTTAGAAGCCACAATTCTGGCCAACAACATCGCAATCCAATCCGGCGGTGCAACGGATTTCAATAACTTTGGTAAGTGCCCTGATTTTGCCGCGAATGTCGTCAATAACTCGTGAATATCCTCGATCACTTGATCAATCATCTCATTTAGATCAGTTTTTCCCGGGCACAAGGCAGAGAGCAAATCATGTTTAGTATTCTCACGCGATCCCCCATCTTCTTTCTCACTTGCCTCTTTATTCTCGGCATCTAATTCGGATTTCTCTGCATCTCCATTTACGGCTTCTTTCGTATCTTTTTTGTCCTCATCCTTTACTGGACAACATCGGAAAATTACCAAGCAATTGCTCGTGGATATCACAACTAGAACCTTTTTCATGTCGCCATAGGGTTGAACATTGAATCGCTTGAACATCGCGCTGCAATCCGCGAAACTGAGCAGTACCGCTAAACGGATACATTTGTGGAACAACTCGTTCCTTTGTTCTTGATCGTATAAACTTAGTCGGAGCACGGATTCCAAATCGGTGGCTACGGTGATCGGATGGAACACCGGGGTGGAATTCATCCAGATGTTATTTGTACCGCCTTGACAATCCGGTCTGAGAGGATAGGTTGCACGAAAATCGAGCCAATTTGTTAGCATTGTGTCAATCGCACGCTCCGGATAGAATAGGTGCTTTTGCGCTGCCGCGGATGGATCCTGTATGGAAACGGGAAGGCATTGTTGACCATTCAAAATGTGTACAGCAGAATAATTGGTCCGGGTTAGGTGTGCTAATTTCTTGATCTTACATAATTATGAGAAGGATTTGGTTGAGTGAATTGTGTCTAAACTGTAATGTGTCTATTTTGTATCATTCTGTTCTGTGATCCCTTGTTCGAACCTTCCAGTGTTTTCTATACCTTATTTTTATGCTGCTTAGTTAATAGGGATTTTATCTTAGCACTTGTTGGACTCTCATTGTGAAATTTCCATTAAATGCCAGAATCAGGATCCCACTTAATCAAACATTCATAGTGAAAACAAGTATTCATAGATTCTTGGTTAGAAAAACAGATACTTTACAACACTATATTATCACCGTATAAATGAAAATACCAAAACAAATCATATAATAGGTAGATCAATAAAAAGATAGATATATATAGAAATACATAGTGGATACCGAAAGATGGGAGGAAGACGTGATGTTATAGTTTACACATTTATGAATTTAGGGCGATCGTTGGAATACGGTGAACTCCGTTTTCACTGCGGGAACCTCATCATTGACTGGAAGATCCTGCTTAATTTTCCAAGATTAGTGGATGATGTGAGTGCTTCTACGTGAAAACAGAATTTAAAGGTGTCGTTGTAAGAAAAAAAGAATTACTGGTGATTTTGCATCACCCATATTCTTTTCGAATATTAACAAACTCATGAATCAATTAGCCATGTATCAATATGGTTGGTCTTTCAAATTGGTCGTTATAAAGTCCCGATGTGTTTCTAATGGGACCGTCAAGACAAAATTAGGTGTAATAAGCTTTGGAATGCTGAACGCATACTTTTGTATTTTAAACATGTGGATGTTTACAACGGGTTCAAAGCATAGCTCGTTCAATTTTAATATTGAACAATGAATATTAAACATTCTTCATGACACAGCATATCCCAAAATAACCACGTAAAGAACTGTCTACGATTCTGTATAGACTTGTGTATGTTTAAATGAAATCACACTTCGGGATTGCAACTCAATCATTGACTGTATGCAGGCCAACATGTTAAGAGATTGATTACGCCTAAACAGATATATAGGACAAGGAATTATGGCTACAAGACACTAGTCGTGACATATTATTTTAGCGAGGTGTTACCTTCGCAACACATTCTATGAACCATTACAAACTTACTAAAAATAGATATTCCGTGTCCCATTCTGGTTCACGCAGCACAGCTAATTCCGTCCATTCCTTCAAGTTCCCGCACTGACCCCATTGCCTTGGGTCGAACGATGGCAAGGGATAATGGAAGGGCGCAAATTGACCCTGTAAGTCAGCAGACCGAAGACGAACACACACTTTGATGAAATCACTCATTTTTTGTTTCAACTGATCCAACACTTGTTCCTCAGACTGATCCGTCTGTTTCGACCAGTCGTTCAATATTGGTTGTGACAGATTCAAGGCCGCTACGATTGATTGCTCGTTCGTATGTGTTTCGTGTGGCAAGGATCCGGATATGTATGGGAGAGCGTTTGTTTTAAGTGCCTAAGATGAAAAAAATTCATGACAAATTATTTCAATGATTTTCAATGCTTTGCGGGTACCATATGTAACAATGCACACCCCATGACAAGTTCAATATTTGTTACAATATATCCACCTAATTAAAACTAAGTTATATTACTGTATTTTGATAATTCATCAAATTAAATACTATTTAAAAAATATAAAAATTTAAGCAACAATGCACTCAAAAAGACAAGAATGAAGGATGCGATAGCTGTATAGGGTTGATTGTATTATTTTAATGCATTCCTAAACTTAACCTAGTTTTTGAAAATATGGAAGCCTTTACAAAACTTCACACTGCTTGGCATCGTGCTCAAATGAAATAACGCGTCATTTGTTTAAAACCTCTACACGGCACTATCACCTGTTAAGGCAACTCGGTACCATTATTTCTTATGGATGTAGTCTTATGCAGATAAACTGAGAAATTTAAACGAACATATTTTCATTTTATTTTTCTTATATCGGCACAACAACGAGTTCGCCGCTCTATTAATTTATCACTTTGAGATTACAAGGTTAGTTTCTAAGGGTCGTCGATGTTAATTATTTTTTTACCCTATTGTTCAAATTGTGGGGCTTCGAAGTGCATTAGTGATCAGTGCTAATCACGAGGTTCTAGATGACATGCAGAAGAGCATCCTTCGGTACAACTCAAACGCACGAAGGGCCGAAACCACTGAGGACGACAATAGGGAACCGTTTAGTGATTCGTGATTTGGAAGGAGGATTGTATTGTGAATTTGCGCTTGGAAAACATCCGCGGGAAAAATGAGATTTGTGAAAAGTGAGTCATGGTACAAGAAGTGCCGACCATTAAGTGGTTGACTAATGGGAATTGGCTAACGATATAGGAATCTGCTATGGGTCATATCTTGGTCAGTTGACTTAAGAAACCGTTTTAAAAACCGTGTCAACTGGGGGTTAGGGATAAGGGATAAAGGTGGAACGGATGAACAGAAAAGCGGCCAATATGACGAGGTTATTTTTGGATCATGTGCCGTCGAAGCCTGTGTGAACATCACAAATTACCATTAGAACAGGAGATTCAATTTAGTCGAGAGTGATCTGGCGTAATCCCTTCTTGTCCTCCATATATAGAATATGCGTCTTTGTACATTTATACATTTTGAACAAAATTATCAAACTGCGGAACATAGGCTTATTGAACTTCATTTTACTCTCTCCACAAAATGAGGGCAAAGGTTTTGGTGTGGTGTATGTGTAAGCAACACAATAGGATCATGTAATTATCGAGTTTGTCTATAATAATTTCATCAGTCTTACCTGAGCCATACCGAGGTTTTTTTTTTAGAAAAAAACGTTTGCGCTGTGATGTATGAAATATTGTGAATTTAAATCAGTGTCCCGCGCTTGGCCAGATGCTGTTGCATCGAAGTGTTAAGCTCCAAAATGTTTGTGCTCAATAAAGTTGGGTAATGCTCAGATATTTATGTTTGAAAAGTGGTGGAAATTTTAGGGGTTAAGCTGAGACCGATCATCACGTAATAGCTTAGTGCCGTGGGCCAATAACAAATTGTGTTGCGAAACTTGACTGCATTCATTCAACACCAAATCTGCCGAAATTGTAACTTCTTCCACGATGTGTGGAATGAGATATCATTAAATGATCAAATAATAAATCGTTGATACCATTCTGTTGATTTATAAGAGAGCATTTTGTTGAATTATTCATCTACCATACACAAAGTGTATTTGAATAAATCTATTTATCTAAATATAAAATAGTAACAACAAATCGGGTGTAATGTGCAGAATGCTCTTTCTGACGATACACGAGAACAGCACATCCTTCAATGCCACCTACTATAAATGTGCAATCAAACACCTAGTAAATAAAAAAACACCTTACAAGTCTGGAGATGCTATCAATGTACGCTTGCTCGGAAGCAACGCCTACACGAGGAGTCTGCAGTTATTATACATCCCGTCCGAACTGTGATGTATAAAATCCGAGGAAAAGAGAGAATACAAATTAGACATATCAAGCATATCAATGGCCGCCAAGTTAATTCGACAGAAAACCCCACTAAATATACTGAAACGCATTCATATTTGTTGTTGAACACATTTGTTCTGTCATAGACGAATCACAGTGCACTGTTTAGTAGACAAAACCGATTGCCCAAATACACGAATTTCTAAGAAAGTCGCAAGCACGCGTAACTGCTGGAATCATTCTCAATATGAATTCATACTGGAAAACCTATGTTTAGTGTCTTTGGACAAGGGTGCCTAATCTCATACACGCATTAATCATGCGTCAATCGATCTGCCAGTATTTGCACGTTGCTCATTGGTCAAATTGCAATCGCGTTATCGATCGCTGCTTGCACAACAAACTATACTCAATGAAACAAATACACAGCTTGAGTTCGGATGTTATTGTTCGAGTGTTCGAGTTAAAACAGTAGTGATCACGTTGTGAAACAGATTGAAACAACTAGCTTCAAAAGCGTCAGCTCTGAGCTCACCTCTGTCGTTTGAGGCGATTCGCGATACACGCCGAGGTGAAGTAAACCTTTCTTAGACGAGTCCATGAGATACGTTTGTTGACGAACGATGTTGTGGGCCTTCAATGGAAACAACCAAATTCTTTATTGCGATTTGTAACATTGGGAGTATTAAAAATACGCCAGACTTTTCTATCTAACAGTATTGGTTTTATGTATGATTTTTGCTGTTTATAATTACAATTTGTATGCACAGAGTGATCTTCTTTGAATGTTTATGGACTGGTAGTCGTGCATTTGTGGCGTGGAACTGATATTAATAAGCAAAACACCCTAATACGACTTCACATCCTGCATTATTGAGGTCATGTCTACAGAATCGAAAATGGTCGTATTCCGGAAAATTTACTCTATGGTTAGTTGACAGCAGGGAATGGATCAGTGGGCAGACTGCTGATAATATATCACCGTCAGTGTGCCGTTGCGCCCGACTTGCCGAACAATTCCTATCGCTGTGGGGGCCGCCGGAGTGATTGTTCCTGCAGAATCAGACTGTTTAGTCATTCAAAAGGTTGTGGAGCATGAAAACATCAAGCGCTTGGGATGTACATTGGTGTCGAAATTGACCGACGGAGGCCAACAACAATAAACTGAC
Source organism: Atriophallophorus winterbourni (assembly GCA_013407085.1). NCBI lineage: Eukaryota > Metazoa > Platyhelminthes > Trematoda > Plagiorchiida > Microphallidae > Atriophallophorus > Atriophallophorus winterbourni. The sequence goes on from JACCGJ010024378.1 coordinate 11,031, forward strand.
TACCCTGAATGCAACACGTTGGTGACGCCAACTCGTATACAACTTCACTTTACATGTCATTCGATACCTGAATTTTGTTCTAGCCAGCTTAGTCTGGCAAAGTCAATTGTGAGTGCATCTGTGGCCTGTATTTTGAGCACAGACAGACGTTAAGGCCACATGCCCATTTACTTTGAACAAAACTCCTGTCAGATATTGATCAAACATACTATATAGCCAGGTTTGATGTGTGTAAGAGCAACACGTCAACAGATAGGAGTTTGAAGTGGCCAAAACAGCTCTAACCGATTGCGTAAAATGAGTTCATTAAACTCGCTTGACTCAAGTAGAGACGTAGATAAAGAACAATTAGGTGACATGCATGAATTTCGATAGTTTAGCTCTTATTTACCCCTTTTAACTTGAAAGAATATAGAGCCAGATTTGTCTCAAAGAAATGAAGAACATGCCATTTGGAGTGGTTTTTCCTTCTTGTTGAGTTTCGCAAACTTTATCGAATTACAAATTGTTTACACTGAGAAAAGCCTCGGAATAATGTCTACTAATAACTTCTAGTTTTAGGCGTGTTCTTGAAATTGCGTGCTAACATTTGGAGTGTTGAGTTGAATGTGTGATCAAGAATATCAGTGAATATATAGGAAAAGTCCATTGGCTTTGACTTTAGCGTTTACAATAGTTAATTGAATGTATCTTATATTTACCACATGGCAAAATTCTAAAAAATCTTATTTAAATAAGCTTAAACGCTGAAGCAAATGCTAGACTAGGCTTGCACGACCAGCTTTTAGATTGCGCTTGAATATAAAGATCGCTTCAAAGTTAAACCATTCTTTACCATTTCGCAAATGGTTAAAAGTCATGCGGATCCTGATCATACTGTCCCTACCTGATAAGAGTAAACAATATTAAATAGATCTTAGGGTATTATGATTGAAAATACTCATCATCATCATAATCAACTCATCACACTAGGATGGGTTTTTCGTTGTTCCCAGCTACAACGCGATGTTCTTTTGTAACTTTGCATGTGATGTTCAATGAAGTAGAACATACCCACTCTATCCAACTGATCTAAAACGTCTCAATGGCGCATACTTGCACCCAAAGTACTTTCATCTAATAGTTTTTCATAAGAATAGCATTAGCTTGTTTCGAGTGAAAATTATTTGAAAACCAGACTGATGCGATACATCATGAACTTTGGAACGGCGTGTAACTTCTTGAGGTCGGTGAGGTTTCGAAGGGAACTGGTTGGTCTGAACCGCGCGATAGATAGGAGTGAAGTGAGAGGCTGAACAGAATCAGCAAGGACATTCTCGTTCAATGCTGATAGATCTAAATTTCATATAAAACCTTATGGAATAACTTGCTCGGAAATTGTGTAGAATTGAAGAGACTACTGCAGAATCCGATATTGTGATTCTCGCATAGTCTTCACATATTTTAATCATGCAGTTACTGCCATGCATATTGATTTTGGTATCTTTGATATTTGAGCAAATGTTTTTCTATTTAAATTTGACTGGCGATCATATTTGTAAAAAATATAAACCAAGTAAACACGATTGCGTAGCAATTCTTGCACTACCTTGAATTGACTTCTCTAAAATATCTATATTATGCCACTAGGACATAGCCGTAAATTTTATATTACTCCACGTTGAACTATTTGGTTAATATAGGCCTCGACACATTTAATAATCTGTTACATTTTTACCAGAACGAAGTGCTTGTCATGTTATATTTCGAATTGTCATACGAAAATATATATGTACATGCATAACTGCTGAAGATATTATCTCTATAACCAGCCTTGAATTACGATAAAACTGTTCGGTAACCTTGGGAACCAGAATGTAGTATGCGGCATTTAAAAACATACCTGTCAACCTAATCATTAACATGGAATTTACTACCACGGTTCTAACAGTACTGTTGTCATCAACGCTACAAAACTTGAGAAACCTTACAGCGTTGTTGAAACAGTGATCAGTCTCTTTTCTATATCTATGAGCGATGTTGTAGATCCCTTTGTGCCCAGAAGAACATTACACTACACAATGCGAGTCACGCTGATAGAAGCACCTATTTTACGTTGTGTTTAGTGATACACCTATTCGAAATTTAACATTCCCATATCATCATTCGCCTGATCTTTTACTTAGTTCAAATACGAATTCCCTCAATCTCTCCATCAACTGGAATTGGCTTAACACATAATTGTGTCAATTGTGTCATGTTGAGTATCTACTTGCATTCTATTGTTTATTGATGTTCTGCACATTAATGGATGTCGATCAATTAAGAACTTGAAACATTCACTGCGACGTTTTTATGGAGTAAATTGCAACGAACGGTTGCCCGAATGGCATTTTAATACTCTGATGCGTTTAAATTGGGGCGTGCACAGTGTTTTGACTGTTGAACCCCGAGGTTTAAATGTAGAACGATGGCTTTAGGTCCATGTGAGCATGTGATGGTTTGGCATAAGTTACATTCCTTGAGTTTTTGGAACCCCGATACCAACTAATCTAAGTAGCAATAAAATGTACACACATTGTCTAATTTAATTGCATGACACTTGAATGCACTGCGTGTAAGTAGATTTATGCCCTTCTTCGACCATAGATGTACATCACAAGCGCATGATGATTTCATGCTCCACAGCGTTTCAAAGGATCTCGCGGTACGCAAAATGATAGACAGTATCACGTGTACACAGACTGCGCGATCTACGATCGGAATCCAAGAGAAGTTTCTGCCTTTCCGAACTTTCAGTCATTCCTAAATGAGCGGTGCTACTCACTTCCGCTGCTGTTTGGTTCTGCTACTTTTAGTATGCTGTTTCTTACCGCCAGCACAACTCCATGCATTCAAACCCCTTCCTTCCCCAAAAATGTGGCAAGTAAGTTAATGAATTTGAAAAATGTAACAGGAGTTAAACCAGTTAAACTTGAAAATGTTTAAACAGATCAGTTACATCAGTTTTTGCCTTGAATTTTCGGAAAAAATATGTTTCAAACATGTACACATTTGCTAATGAAAAGTTATTTGTTAATTGTTAATGTGTACCACTTTTTCTTATAGTGATTTTCATCGAGTAAGAAGGCAAACTATTTTGAATGGCCTTTGATTGCATACAAACAGGAATGTGACGAAACAATAATATCTATTTGTCGTTTTCCTGGATGGAGCTATTTTTATAAATATCCACCTGTACAAGTTTAGGCACGGACAATTGAATTCTATCAACTTGCAAATTTTCTAAACCCACATCAAATTAGTTGATTCATTTCACCACTCATTACATTATTAAATTGAGATTCTGAAGTAGCTTGCATGCTTGTAAAACGAGCGAATTTGTAATATGGATTTTTTGTTTCGCATTAGATTTGGTAAACTTATTTAAAAGACAAATTATTCCATCTAAATCTTACCCCAACAGAGCGCAAACTGGTCAGTTGTCGAGTAGGCAAACAGCGCGCTTCATTCTGGTGTGGTAGTTGCACGCTTCTTGGGGCTGCGCTTTGAACCACACCAACCTGAAAATTTTCATTGAACTTACACATTATGTCAGGTTTAATTTTATAGACATTTTAAGAGAATTGAGCTAATGAATATCAATAAGGTGAAAGAGCTGCGGTTGATAGAAAACAAGGAAGGAAGAAACAATTTATGAAGAGAGGGATGAAAGGATATATGGAAACGTGGATTGATCCGTGAAGAGTTTGATGGATGGATGGATTGATTTATTGATGGATGGATGGATGGATGAATGGATGGATGGATCAGTGAATGAATGAATGGATGGATGGATGGATGGATGGATGAAAGGATGGATGGATGGATGGATGGATGAATGAATGGATGGAGGGATGGAGGGATAGAAGGATGGATGGATGGATGGATGGATGGATGGATGGATGGATGGATGGATGGATGGATGGATGGATGGATGGATGGATGGATGGATGGATGGATGGATGGAGGTACTAAATAATTGGCTACTTAATTACATGTTTATGGGTTAATTTCAACCAACGAAACCAACGTGGTGACTTTGTAAAATTTTAACTCATTTGATCTGTTTTACTGGATATACGAATATACTAATCATAATTTTTCACTCTAATAGTTGCAGCGAATTTTTCAGCAGATCGATTCTATACTCAATGATTTCAATACGTATAAAATCTTAAAATTATTCCCTCTAATAAACTGATCTAAAATCGACAACCTTTAACGAATCCGAAAATATTAAATTTACTCTCAGAACGTACATTTTTCAACAATACTATGAATGAATGACATTTGCATCCGTAACTTACCTGGCTTACCATAACGTAATCACCAGAATGTGTTTCAGAAACAGGTTGATAGTAATCGGAAAAAACTCGTGGTTGCATGCGTACCGGCTCGGTACCTTTCGCGTATATCGGTTTAACAGGGAGTGTTGAGCGTCTTTTCAATCTCATAGAAAATTTGGGTAATTTTATCGTTTCGCTGCATACATAATTTTCTTTCCTCGCTTTTGGCTTCAACGTTCCGGTGGTGGGTGACGTTGCAGAAGTGGGATCTGGTTCAACTCGTAGACTTCGAACCCTTTCTCTCACCAAACTTGCATAGTCGCGCTGAAATTGCAGTAAAAAATATTTTTTATTTCACTACTGAATTCCATATCAGTAGTAAAGTTAAAATCAATTCTTGAAATGGCATGAATATTCCTTGTATCAATGGATCACTTCAAGTTCTCATTGCACTAAATGATTGCCAGCTTACTGACCTGAATGATTTTTTTCTTTGGCGGGAATAATGCCTAAAAATCCACCTTTATTTTTCTAAGCAGCCTTATTCTAATTAAAAGACCATTACGAAATCCAATTATCAGCTAATTGTACAATAATCCATAAGTATTTTTCTATATCTTTGTGTCATTTTGAGCCTGGCGATCGGCTTCGGATATTATAATATCCTAAATTATGCGAAATTTAAACAGAATTAAATCAATTGGGAATAGTTCGATCGCCATTTGCAAATTGATTGGATGATTACGTTTTACATCAAATATTGTAAATCGTTTGAATCATAAAACAGCGAAATACATCACCCACAAAAATGAAGAGTAAAAAACGCAATAAAGAAAATGTATTCACCATGAAAAGAATCCAAAATTTCAAATGGATTACCACAATGTTCGTGCGAATCATGGCATATATGCACATGCATTTAGGCTCAGCACCAGTGTATTTATAATGAAAATAAATTATCATTTATTACAAATCACCTCCGGTAAATAAGTCGATTTGATATAGATATTATAACACCGGATCGACATACCCTCAATGTTTGCGCTCTTCTAACAGGTGACGGTGAACCCATTGAGTATTCACTGTAGGGTCCAATTTCGGTGCTCAATGGTACACTCGATTGGTATTGGAGTCTTTTTACCTTTGATGTTATAAATACGAAAAAATTCTTTTGCGATTTTGATTCAACATTCATATATTATCTAATATTGTTCAGTTAAATTGATGCAGATTAGTATAATCACGAATTCTATTCGGTTTTTATTTAGCCTTCAACGAGAGGACACTTTTTGATAACAGTTATTTATTCAATCACTTCGATGTTTTAAACTTTGGTCAATATGTACCATGATTGCATATCACCGACACTCATTCATCTAAACCAATTCACATGCATTCAATCAGCGTAATAATTTAAAAAAATCGAGCAGGCGCATGCACTGAATAAATCATCCGTTTCATGCATCTACAAGAAATCGAAGAACGCGTTAAAGCATTAATTAACATGCGCATACATTTTGAGTGATTATTAGGGAACGGCCACTTTTCTTGAATTTATTAACTCGGTTTGCATCCGAGGTGCAAAACAATTGTTCAGGAAATCTCTCTTCCCCACCAACCTGTGAACCGCCATGCGTCTGCGCCCCGTACACATCGCTATGTACGCTTTGAGAGCCAGATGGCGCCATTCTATTCATCATAGCCATTCGCTGTCCCACTAACGGGTCATGGTAAGGTTGATAGTCCAATGGTGAAAGCGCTGGAGGTGATTGAGGGCGTGGAGGTTTGTGTGCCAAGCGAGGTTTTTCCGGCGGACTCTGTTGTTGCGAAGATCTCGGCTCAATGTGTGTTTCTTGAATGGGTGCCACATCTGATGGTTGCGTTGATTGCGCAATGTCCGCTGCCACGTTGGCAAGAATGGCTTCCTTGGAGAGATAAAGCAGCCGAATTAAAATGAGCACTGTTCAAAACTTGTGATCAATTTGAAACTGAAGATTGTTTGCAGAATGCGATTTGAAAAATCAAGACATTTTAAATAGCACGAAATCGAATACCACATTGATGAGAGATAATTTCGGAATCTGAACGAAGTGCAAATAGCATAACACGTTCAAAAACACTGTAGAAAAACATCACGTGATTTATACTATTGATCTCTCAAACCACTGCCAACTTCTGAGTCGATATTCTAAAAGTTATTCCATTTATAAGCTAGCTGTCGGGGTTCGATAGCGTAGCCTTCTATTTTCATTGTATGAAAACGTATCACTTTTGTCAATACCTGCTAATTAAACACCAAGAATAACGGTCAAAAAACTGATAATTGACACGGCCGTTTTGTTACGAACATATTTTCTGTTTCTGCGAGTTTCACCCATCAACCGCCTGGGTCATCTCTGACAAATTACAGCCTTAATATTACCAATTTGATGGACATGTATTGCAGTTTGCTTTCAAATCAAATGTGGTACGTTGTTGGAAGGATTTTCAGGAACAAATTGGATATATTTATGCGTAGTAATTCCACCCTACATCCCGTTTATATAACACGACCTTTATACTGATTAATATTTTTCCATTATACCGAGACAATGCATGATATTTTTTCTAAATACAAGAAGTGTCGCTCTTCCTAACGCTTCAACTTTATATATATTCTTATACGATATCTATCCTATCTGGTGTTGTACAGCTACAAGCTTTTATACCATGAATTCTTGAATCTTGACATGGAGTCAGTTACACCATTCCAAAATGTATTTAATCCCAAACCGTTAAATACTGCAAGATCGGTTCCATTAAATGATATTTTCACACATTGGACAAGTGCTAGGCTCCCTGATAATTTAGTGCGGAAATATTTCGTTTGCTATTAAGCATGTGTAAACATTTCAATGTCTTTTTAAGCGACTCTTTTAATCTATGTGCGCATTATATAGACTGATGATTTTGTTAGAGATTGTGTTTTATATAGCGAAGATTGGAAGGTTTGGATGAAAAATGATATATATATATATATTTTCTTGAAAGGTCTTTTCAGAAGGCAACTATAATGTTCTCGGATTGAACAGACTATCCTTTGAGCAGTGGATAACTAGAATCAGATTGTGCACTTTCGAGCGCACGCGTACCCGAGCTAAGCTAATCCTGACCTACCGAATAATCCATACGGTGTCTAAACCATTCAGATTCCTCTTTAAAATTATTTCTTGTCTCCTGACCTGTAGTCACGAGCTTACCCTTCAAATACCATATCCCAGGTTACACCGACGCCGGTTCCGAAGGTTGTCATAGCCGGGGGTGGCAGTGAGGATAAGCTCCCACTTTTTTATAAAATGCTCCCACATGGCACGCGTCTCAAATAGCCTCTGACAACCAAGTATAGCTTCTGGTCTGCATGAGTGGCTCCCCGAGCCCGGCGGAACTGCTTCTACCAACAGGAGAAGGGGCGAAGGCGAGTGACTGGCGCCTGAAAACCAGTTTGCTTCGGGCAGATGAAGCTCGTTTGCCTGGGGAGGCATTTCATCTAAGGAAAGGAAAACCCTGATTTTAGACCTCCGCTGCCTTGCGGGATACCCGATCGCGGGAGAAAACCCTGGGGAAAAACCTGGAACAGAGTCTGGTAGACCACCTTTTTCTAGCAACTCTTTGCTGCCTTGCAGGTCCCACTTGGTTGTGCAAAGGCTAGAGAAGCTAACTCGAACAAACGCCAAGTGGTGCTGGGGACGCCGCTTTGTACCCAAATTCCCAAAAACCTTCTTTGAAGCCGACTCATCCTCCAGGAGGAGATAGTCGCACAAAAGTAAAAAAAAGTACACCGACGCCGGTACATCTTTGCAGTCCGTATATGCTTTCTTTGCCACAAATAATTTCATCCTCACCGAATGAAATGATCTTCAAACAAACTTAACGACCTTTTGATTTGAATAATACTGTGTTATCCCCATTTTAATGCTTTTCATGTAATGCTTGAAATTTCTCCTGCAGCGATCTTTGCAATAGGCATTATGCGGTCGAACGATGTCCGTTGCACGCTAACGGCGTTCTCAACGATTGGCAGCCATGATTAGTATCTGCTCTTTACTAAATTGCACAGCTCTACACACTGTATCTAAATTTAGCCATCAAGAGCAAGTTTTTCCGAGCTTGTATGGTTAATGTCAAGTTGTTTCATATATCATTTGGACAAGTCTTTGTAGCGCATGTGCGGTCTGCCACTGGTCCACTTCCTGATTTCAACTCATTGGTCGACCATACGTGAATACGATCATTTTTCATTCTGTACACAAGATCCAGCCAAAGCAGGCGTTGCAGTCGTAGTAGGGTGAACATGCTCTGAAGACCAGCTTTAGAAAGCACTTCAGCATTCGTAACTATATCCATGCAAGATATGTTCAAGATACAGCGAATGCTTCAAAATGAAAAGCATTTAACTCCCGTTCGTGTCTTGTGTATGTGAAAATAACACTACTAAACAGTAGTCGAATTTTTTACAGCTTTCCCACGGTAACTATTCTCACTCTACTTGATCTTACTGTCTCCACTTGATGACGGGAAACAAACAAAAACCGGCTGTGGTGTATAGATGCGAGCAACACATTAGATAAACCAGCAGCAAACGCTGTGCTATTCAACATATAAAATTTATTACCTGTGTCGCACTGTCGTGGTTTTGCGCTGTATCCGTTGGCATTGCAGTGTGAAAATCGGTTTGCGCCTGATAGATCAATTCTCGTTTGCTAACCTCGGGGCTATTCTGAGCAATTGATAAAAAAACATCAGTAGAACTCCGTGTGAAAGCAAAAATAAACGATGATAAATTGGGACCCAATTGAGTGAATTACAAGTATACAAAGAAAATACAACTGCAGACGGTGTATAATTTTACACGATGACAACAGCATGATTTAACAAAATAAGCTAATTTGTTTACAAATTATATCATATACAACTAGGTTTTTTCTTTTACTGGCTTCAACAACAGCTACATTTGTTTGCTGAAGAATAGTGGGTTCTGTTTTCGTTGTTCAAGTTTGCGGTCTTAGCTAATAAAAATTGATTCTACATTAAACATTTCCGTTACAATATTCAGACACCTCGCGGAATACATGTAGCTTTCTATGCATTTTTATTAGTTGAAACGAATATAGTGAAACCAGATAGAATTAAACGTTGTACCACAATGAAAACGTGTCTTTTTACCAAAGTAGCGGATTCACATTGGTACATTTAGACACCGTATTGTTGTAATCTTAGAACGTTGAAAGTATCGACTGCCTCCAAAACCAACTGCCAATTTTAATCAAATTTGACTTATCCCAATTAATGGGCATGAATACCGGTGAACTAATGGTGCAGAGAATTAAAAAATTCGACCATATGAATTGATCTTTTATTAAACTAATATAAAAAATTTATGCTTGTATAGAATTCGTGTTACTGCCCAATCACGAAATAAAATTTGCCGGACAGTTTAAAAAGAACACATATTAAATATATATATACACTCAAATCTCGGTACTATGCCACCTCGTTACTATGCCACTCTCGCTACTATGCCACTTTTGCTCGGTCCCGACAAAATTCAATACAAAATAAATTTACTATGCCACTCCATACTCTGGCTACTATGCCACTATTCTGTGACTATTTAAAAGTGCATTTTTGCGCATTGTACGCATATAGTCAGCCGCTTTCAAGGTCAAACACGCGATGTTTCTCCCTGACGTCAGCTACAACAAGCCAATCACCTCAGGCACAACGACAATTCTCTTTCCTACTATTGCTTTAAGCATCGATAGATAGACCCACGAAAGCGCGCGCACAAACAAGCACTCACAACAGTGACATCGTTATTTTTCAAACTATTCAGCCCATAATGTCAGCTCAGAAACGCAAGCAAACCGACTTTACGCTGGAGGAGAAGCTCAAGATCATCGATGCTGCGAGTCCACGTTGGCGAGGGAGATTAGCAAGAAATGGGGCGTCGAAGTTAGGAGAACCACCGTGAAGGGCATTTTCAGCAAGAAGGATGCAATTGAAGCTGCAATCAAAGCTGGAGTTCCATCGAAGCGTATGAAGCTGACGCAGCCTCACGACCCGAAGTTTGAGGAGGGAGGGCTGATGTGGCTGAAGCAAGCAAAAGGACTGAATCTGCCTGTCAGCGGCGATCTGATCAAGGAAAAGGCGATAAAACTGGCCGAGCTGATGCACATCCCGGACTTCATGGCGAGTGACGGTTGGTTAGACAGCTTCAAGAAGCGTAATGGCGTTACGTTCAAGACAATGCAGGGCAAAGCTGGAGCAGTGGATTCCCAATCTCTTATTGATTTGCAGCAGCAGGTTCTCCGGCCCTTACTCAGGCAGTATTCTGCAGATGATGTCTTCAACCTGGACGAGACTGATGCAAGCGTGTGATCGGCTAGACAACGAGATGAACGAGATCCGACGAAAGAAGATGCGTCAGCCGACGATTTCTGAGAGCTTTGGACTGATCGATTGAGCAAATAAATGATGGACTTGAGAAAATAAAGCCGTTTTTACAAAACCTCGTTAC
>JACCGJ010024379.1:0-52387 GCA_013407085.1 Atriophallophorus winterbourni
GCTAAATCTATCCGCGACTAAAGCTGGTATGTGGTCATCATGAGACAACCATGATTTCGTGACACCCACAATTTTTTAGTGGGTGTCGTCAACTCTACAGAGGGGTTCAGCCCATTTATTTTTAATGCTACGAGCTTTTGTATAGAACAGAAGAGCACTATCATGTGGGGCCAGACTGCCGGTGTTAGGGCTACATAAGAGCTCTTTGTCCTTGGGATACTTGAGATACTTTTGAATCTATTTGCAACATATTATTATTGCAAATTCTGTTATTATTGTATGAAATCTACAATTGATTTCTAATATTGTTCAATGTCATCTTTCCCTTCAGTTGACCTTTACCTTAGCATATTTTCACTTATATTCCTTGTTCAAATTGAAGTTGCTCATGACTCAAGTTAGCTAAGCCAATTAGCTGCCCAGATTTCCTTCGACAGTATGCGGTCAAGAACCCAGCACTTCGATACTTAGTATAAATTTCGTGCGATTCACACGTTCTTGTTTTTGGATATCTGGAAATTAAGGTAGGGGTTCATATCACCTGCACGTTGAGAGGTTATCGATTCAAGAATCGATGCAATAATATGCGTGAACAACAGAAATATTTGTTTTGTGTGTTCTTTTGTTTTTTTGCATTTTTTATCAGCCAATATTTAAAATAGGGTAGGCTATTTAGCGTCTAATGTACTCTTAAATCTTAACATTTTTGGGAGGTTCATTTTATCATCTTGGAGCTTATTCCAGTGGTTTACAACACGGTTCCGGGAAAAGTGCTCATGTAACGGCAGCCTGTTTCTAGTCCTAAAACGTTTCATTGAATAACTACTAGTACCTGTTTTAGTGACAGGCTTCACATCCCCATCAAATCAGCAGCAACGGTTGTCCATCTTTCCGTACACATCCAGAGTTCCCATTGAGTATGCTCTCATTGTGTTTGCTGTGTAGAGAAGCCTTGCCTCAAACGCGACAATTGGTGATGAGGGTGTACAAAAATCTGTTATTAGTATACCGAAAATTGTTTGAAATTTCAAAACTATAGATCCGAAAAGTTCCAAAACCCTTGTATTTTCCTGGCTGCCACTATTCCGTGTTTTCTCTTGGAAATGATATCTTTACTGGTAAATGCGCAGTAAACTATGAATAGGAGATTGGTTCTGGAATTATATCTGTCAAATATCACATCACTTCTGGAGGTCAATTTTGCCGGACGATATCCAGAGACTCGAATTTCATTAAAATGCAAATCCGACGCCGTGCGGGGTGCATTGAAGGGGATATTTGGCTAGTTAGAGCCTCTCCGGTTTACTTGAAAATTTTCAATAACCGTTTTCAGGTAACTCTGACAACCGTTGAAGCGTACTTATTTGATTCAAGATTCACGAATTTATGGTCACCAATTGCATGTTGCTGCACAATTACCATACTCACTCACTCAGTCAATCCTCTCCGTGCCGGGTGGCACATGAGGCGAAGACAACTTCACGCCAGTGGTTCCAGTCTGCCGCTGCTTCCGTTGCCGTCTGCACCGTGAATCTTTGTGCATGTAGTTCGCGTTCCAAAGTTCTGCGCCAAGTTTACTTGGGCCGTCCCTTTTTTCGTTAACCTTGCGGACGCCAGTGAATGGCTACCTTCGTATGCGAACTGGGATCCATCCTGCAAACATGACCGAACCATCTCCACCGTCGTCTTTTGACTACGGTAGATACCAACTCCAGACCAGTTTTTCGCAGGAGCTCTTCATTCGAAATGGTGTGTGGCCAAATAATCCGTAGAATCCTTCTCAAACACAGTTTGAAACACGCTCATTCTGCGCTCAATGGCATCGGTCGTCTTCCAGCATTCCGATGCATACAGCAACAAACTCAGAAAAGAAATGACTAATAATTATGTAATGTCACTTATAGTCCATTCTAATGCTTACCATGAATCGATACGCAGGTGTCGTCAAATCGTGATGCAAAAATCTCGTGTACCAATTTCGAACGAAATCGGTAACAATAATTTTGTGGAGTGCATTCCAACGAAAACAGACAGGTACAGACTAAAATACTGGTGATAGCAAATATGAGAATGGGGAATTGAAAATGTCGCTGAGTGGCTGCGTGTATGTTATGAATCATAGTATTCGGATAAATGGTTTGAATGATGATGCGTGGTATGTAATGTTTTGTACGTGAGTATCACATCACTCCTAAGGCGATTTTGATTGAGTTTGAGTATTCTCAGTTTCTGCTATCGTTCTCCATGCGTTGGTATCTGGTAACAACTAACGAGCTTGGTTGAACGATGATATATTTTATCAATCAATTGTATGTCCTGTCTTAACCAGGGTGTCTAACATTGCGATGCATGCTCCATGGCTGGAATTAAGTAGAGCCCTTGTATTAGACTCTGTGACAAACACTCGTATGGTTTAACATTTATTGAATGTTGAATATTGAACATTTGATTATTTAAACAATTCATTTATTATTGCATACAACTGCTGGTCACAGGATTCCTGTACGATTGGTGTGATTCTGTGTGCTCCAGGGGATATTCTCGGGTTAATTCTACTCAAATGTCATTGTATTATCTCAAAATTGATCTCCATGTCACTCACCTGTTGCATCTCCCGTCGATTTCATGCTTAACGGAATAAACACTCCCATAACTTTTAGCAAGAGTATCAACTGTTTCCTTTGTAGACGCTATTAATATATTCTCAGGAAGTTCAGTTAACACCCCTGACATCATGCTCAATTGAATATTGACAATTCAATAAAGCAATTAAGAATTTCTCTTCATATACAAAACAGAATTCGATGGAAAGTTTGCTGGTCTTGCTCAGTGATATGCTTACACGTTTCATAATTTTCCAACGGATTAAGAGGATTGGCTGCTTTTTCAGCGTTATATAATCTTCGTAACCAACTCGCCATTAGGAGCGGAATTCATATGCAGGCCAGCTAGTAGCTTGCTGGCTGGGTCAAAAATAGCCTGAACTTCCCATATAACAACTGTGTTTCCGTAGCATGTTATTTTACTTCTCAATTCTATCCGAAACGTTTATCCGTTTCACTTTCTACACGTTTCATTCAATGGAAAGGAACCGTAGAAGTGTGAGTATACTGCAAGCGTTTTGGCAACCTTGTCAGCGGTATGGAGTCAATCGCCTAAATCTGTACCTGGTAAGCAATCGTAGAGAAACTGTGTACTTACTTTGTGCTCAATCGACGTGTCTTCTAAACATTTATTTTTAAATTATTAAGTGTATGCGCTAAAATATTTATCGGCGCTGGGACTCCATTTTAGATACTTCATTGTGCGTTTCCTCCGTTTGTTTGTACTGATAGAAAATTATTATCGCCCGACGGCACGGAGTCGAAGGCTTACAGCATGTAGCGAAGATACTCAAGCATTGTGCACAAATTCTATGCGGACCTCTGACTCAGTTATTCTGCAAATCGCTGTTACAAAGTGCCATAGCGACGGAATGGAAATCGGGTATAAACTCTCCGATATTCAAGAGCGGGGAGCGTTCAGAGCACGCAAATTACAGACCTGGTAACTTGTTGTCCGCCGTATCCAAGTTACACGATAGGATCGTAGCAAACAAACTGAGCAAATACCATGAGGAAAATAAGCTATTTTCTGGAGCGCAACACGGTTTTAGAAGATGATACTCCCGCCTTACTAACCTTATCCTTACCCTTGACGACTGGACTCGAGCAGTAGATGTTGGTGATACCCTCCATGTATGCTACATCGATATGTCGAAAGCGTTTGACTGTGTAAACCATAGTATTCTCTTGCATAAGCTGAAACGTTGTGGTATCACTGGCAGACTATTAGCCTGGTTAGAAAATTACCTGACTGATCGGCTTGTTTAAGTCTCTGTGGACGGTACTTGATCGAAGTCGGTAGCCGTGACAAGTAAAGTGCCTCAGGGATCCGTCCTCGGACCAACCCTATTCTCACATTATGCCAATGACATACCGGATCTCATCAAATGTAGGATCGTACTGTTTGCGGACGATATAAAAGTGTGGTCGAGGATAAGTAAGCCGAAAGTCTGCAAACTGCTCCAAATGGATCTGGACAACCTCCAGGTTTGGTCCCAAAAAATCGCCTATTTTTCAATTTTTAAAAGTGTCACATGTTAAATATTGGCAAGTATGTGGAGTTCCAGTGTTTTCTTGAAAAACAGCCTCTCGTGAACCATGGAACAAAAGGACTTGGGTGTGTTAATAAGCAACCCCCCATGGATGTCGAGACACTGCAACTACGTCTATCGCGAAACATCACAGAAATTGTCACTCCTAAAAAGAATTTATGGTAGGTTTTCAAAGCAGACAATTCCCTATAATATAAATACTACATCAGACTCACGATGGAATATGCAGTTCAAGCATGGTCGCTATTGTATCGACTAAAGTCGATGGTTAACGCGTAGTCCACCCGTTTCTAATTTCTACAATTCAAAACAACGATTCGAGTTTATTACGGTAACATTAACAAGATCAATAGACATACCTCAACTGTACCGGGTTGTACAAATGAAGTGAGCCAAAAATGCTCGAATATTCAAATGACAACAATAATTTCAGCCAATGCCGACAAGATAGACTGCCAAATTAATAATAACAAAGGATAAAATTACCAAAATGTTGTCCAACTTTTCAGTGAAAAACAAATTGGCTTCAGAAATCAAGCAAAATTTTAGCGCCCAAAATGGCAACCAGATTCAGCAACAATGACAGACAAGGGCAAAAACAATGAATTAAAACCAAAGTTTCACTAAATATGTGAAAAGAAGATTTCCAATAAGACAATTACAAAAAGCAAGGTTTAAGTTCTCAATTCTTAAGAAAAAATAAACAAAACCAAATTCAAGTCACAAAATCAGTATTTTATAAAAGTAGAAAATAGTAAGGAAAAACAAGAATTTCAAAGCTACATAACACTTAACATGTCTCTTACAGCCATGGCTTAAAGACGATGTTGCGACTTTGCGACGAATATATCATCGAACTACCAAACTTGTTACCGGACTCAGACGGAAACCATACAATAAACGAATCAGAACGCTAAATATATTTGATTACCGACGTCGTCGACTTCGAGGGGATTCGATTCTGGTTTACAATATTTTGAATACCAAAAATCACCCTCTACGATGCTTATTGAATCTACGGAGCACGCATAATACAAGAGCTCACACATTTACTCTAACTATCCCTCACTCCAGACGTAACTGTAGAGGACATTTTTGCCGTGCGAGTTTGATTTACTTGGAACAATCTGCCAGATTATGTTGTAAACTCACCAAATCAGCAAACTTTCAAGAGAAGCCTTGATGACTTTTTGACCTCAAACCCGTGCATCGAAGAAAACTATACATTTTTACACCATGTATCTACATTTGTTATCACACCAATCGAAAACAATTTCTGCCCTTTGGATTTTTAATTGATTCTCGAACTTCTCAGTAAGCAACCTAATCTAATTTTTCCTTGTTATATTATCCGTTGTTGCCATATTATTCTGTGGTTTTTTGTAAAGCTATATGCTTTTCAGACCATTAAAATTGAATTGAATATTAGAGACCTCCAAGATTATCATAAATTCATACGCGCTGAAATAAATTGGGATGCTCTACTTGGCATACAATGTTTATCAGCTTACCGTGCTGTCATTGATTTAGATCACAGCCCCTTGTTTTTTGCAAAAGGTAGTGTCTTCCAAGCAATTCTATTTCTCAATCCCTTGATTAGATAGGCTCACTAATTTAGACAACTTGTGCTGCCCAACAACACATAATTGGCCTTCGATCAAGAGTGAATAAATTTCATGACATTTGCGATTGCTTCTAGAATCACATTGGCCAATATTAGATAATACGTCCTACTATCGATACTGGCAATCATCAGCTAATTCACGGAGCACCACGATATGTATCGGTGCATCACAAAGCCGAGTGCACAACTCAATACAATATATACTTGATCACGTTAACATTAGACTGTGTTCTTCACTGTTAGATTGGCTTTCGTAATAAACCACTTTCTTCCGCCTTTGGTCACGTCTGAGACATAGGCCGTCAACCAGTTCTCTCCATGCATTACGATTCTGGCCAGTCTCTCCAGCTGTCCACTACGTCTTGCCCATTAGCTTGGCGTCTGCATCCAGGTTTCGGTGCCAGTATTTAAGGTCGTCCTCTCCTCCTCTTCCATCAGGGGTTCTAGGTGAAGGATTGTCTGATGTTTCATGCAGGTTTGCGGAGGGTGTGACTGATTAATCGCCAGCGTCTCTCAAGAGTGTGTTTTTCAACAGGCTGCTGCTTCATTCGTCGCCACAATTCTTTTTTGCTGAACGTTTTGGGCCAGAGGACCTTGAGGATATTTCTCTGATAGGTGTTGATGAAGACCTGGATTTTTTCATGGTGGTGATTGTGGTTCACCAGTTCTCTGTTCTGTAGTTAAGTATTGGCTTTACTGAGGTGTTGAAGAGCCTGATCCTTGTGGTAATGCTGGATCTTCAGATGTTCGTGACTGATGGAAGGCTGCTCGAGCTTTACCGATGCGTGTTCTGACGTCTGCATCTGTTCCTCAAAGCTTGTCCAGAATGCTTCCGATATATGTGAAAATGTCCACCTGTTCCAGAGTCTCACTTTGAACAGTGATGAGTGTTGTGTTGAATGCGTTGTACTTAAACACCTTGTTCTTCCATCTGTTGATGTTAAGGACCAGTCTAGCTGAGTTAACCGCATCGATGCTAGTCTTTTCTTGCATCTGTTGTTTTATGTTGGAGATAAGAGCCAAGGTCGCCCATCTGTTTCCAAATTGTCGACTGGATGCCGTTCCGCTTCTGATCTGTTGATACCTTCATGTTCAAGCCTAAGGCCAGCAGGAACAGGAACGAGGAGTGTAAGCAGACTTGCTTCACTCTGGTTCTCACTTCGAGGGTGTCGGTGAGTTGTCTTCCTTGTAATATTCTGCAGGTCATACTTTCATATGATGATGTTGGTGATCATTTCTGGTACTCCCTAGTGTCTCTGTAGTCTCGAAATGGTCAGTCTGTCCACGCTGTCAAACGCCTTGTCATGGTCGATTAAGTTGACGTAGAGAGACTAGTTTCACTCCAGGTACTTTTCTTTAATGATTTGCGTGGTTGCGATCTGGCCCGTGCACGATCTACCCTTTCGGAAGTCCGCTTGTTGGTCACGAAAATGCTGGTCAACGGCGTCTTCCATTCTGTTCATCACGATGCAGTTAAACACCTTCCATTTGATGGACATCAGCTTCATCCCTCTATAGTTGAGGCAGGAATTGAGGTCGCCTTTCTTGGAAAGTTTGATAAGGTAGCCTTCTTTCCACTTAGCTGCTACTTCTTTTAAGTGGGTGGAGGAGCTCACCAGTGATTTCGACGTCCGCCTCCAACGCTTCAGCCGAAATGCTGTCAGGTCGAGTAGCCTTGCCGTTCTTCAATTCTCTAATCCCGCTGTGAATCTCTTCCTTCGTTGTTGCACAGCAACTGATTGGCAGATTGCTTTCAGCTGTCAATATTTTCGGTTGGTTTTGAAAAAACTGCTCTGTTGATTAACTCCTGGAAATGCTCGATCAACCTCTTTTTCTGTCCTTTTGCTCCTGCTATCGATTCCCCAACTCTGTTTCTCATTGGCATTTCTGACTTTGCAAAATTCCTGATAGTTACTTGATGGTGGAATTTAGATCCTTTTTGTTTGTCTGATGCGCTGCTTCTTCTGGTTCAGAGGCCAGTGTCTCTACGCAGTTCCGATTGTGTGCTTTCACGCTCTGTCTGTATAGTCTTCTCGTCTTTTTCTCCTTTTTTCTATATTCTGTAGCGTTCCTTGTGTGATATATTCATTGTGTGTGTAAGTTTTGCGGCTCAGTACTTCTTGATATGTTAAGGTCACCGATTCTTTAACTTTCTGTCACTTCTGTTCTATCGCCTCTTCTTCAAGCAGCCATTCCCGGACCTAAAACATGTTGAATCGTTTGACCGTGATCTTTTCTTCCTTCCTAATGCCTTTTAACATAAAGGTACTGTAACGCAGTCGTTGAATGGACTACTATATCGTGTTTTTCTCCAACTTCAGCTTTAACTTGGCTATAAGTAAATGATGGGCGAAAGCAACGTCAACTCTCCGTTTGACCCATACATCCTGAACTTCGCCTCGATACACAAGAGATCGAGCTGCTTTACTGTTGACCGATTTTGTGACACCCAGGTCGCTTTGTGTATCCTACTGTAGTGAAAAACTCTTTCTCCGATGATAAGATTGCTTGCGGTGCATATATCGGCGAATCTCTCTCGTTTTCATTCATCTCGCCCAGCCTTTTCTGACACTCGGTTGTGACTGCCAATGTTGGGATGAAGTCACCCATTACAATGTTGATATCACTCTTTGGTCTGTCTTGTATTCTGGTTGACATTCTATTGTAAAACATCCTCATTCTCCTCTCCTTTACTGTCGTTTGTCAGTGCGCGGCACCGCATTATGCTCATGTTGATCCTCATCTTTTTTGTGTAGAAGAACTCTGTCATGATCCGTGGTTCGTGCGCCTTCCACTCGATGAGCCCTCTCTCAACCGACCTAGAAAGCGTCAGTGCCACTATCTGTGTATGTGCTTTATCTTCCTCCTCGTAGTTCGAGTACAGCAGTAATTCAACCGATTTCAGTCTCATCGGTCAGGAACCAATCCAACTTGACTCGCTGATTCCTAATACGGTGAGGTTATGCTTCCTCATCCCTGTGGTCACTTGCATTATCCTTTCGGTCTCATACATGGTCTAAACGTTTCATGAGGCGATGGTAGTTCCACGGTCATGATGGAGATGGTGGCTATCGGCTTGATGGCTTGCAGATGATTCTGGTTTACATAGCCCGACGTCATACACCTTCCAGATGGGTTCCATCTGCTATGATGTCTTTGTTGTTTGTTAGTATTCTTGTTGGCGTTTCTGTAGCTCGAAAACTTTTTACAAGGTAGGCAAGCTATCCCCACGCTCAAACCTACTACTTTTCAGTTTGTAATAGCACCGTCCTAGCCGGAGTTTGCCTATCATACTAGTCAAGAATAAAGATGGCTCACTAAGGATCTGTTTTGACTACCGTATTACTTACTAATACTAATACTCAGTAATACTCAGATGGTACTGACCGGTTAATCGCAACGAGAATACCAGGGGCGTTTAATGTTAGCGCTATTATTTTTTCCTGCAACACTTCATAGCCATCGGTAAAACACTTCATTGTTTGTGTTCATCATCAGGATCTCAGAGATTCATAGATTTATTCATTTATGATATGCGGGTAAAAATCTATGCTTTACAAGACCCACAAAAATGTGCATCGAGTCGGATGGTGAAAAATATGAAAATGTTTTTAGAGATTGTTGTCAAAAGTGAAGGAATACTCGTCCATGTATACATCTAGTGATTTCTTGAAAACGTCAATGGTTCCAGATTGTACAACGTGAGTAGGTCAACTGTTCCGCGATTGCACATTGCGAACGGAAAATGCATATTTGCGGCAGTTCAAACTGCTATGCTTTTAATCAAGGTTAGAATGGTGACCACGCTGATGTGTGTTAAGGGAAAGATTAAACAAACGACTGCAAGGATTATTTGTTTGATTAAGCACTGTCCAAATGAAGATTAATGCTTCTCGTTCCCGTCTGTATTGATATGAATGCAAATTCAATATTATAAATCTCCTCTTTGTATGGATAACTAGAAAGTCCCAGGACGAGTTTTGTCACTCTGCGCTGTGGAGTTCCCAATACCTGAGTATCTTTTTTTCAACCAAGGATCCCGTGCCGGTATAGCATATTCTATAAGAGTACGTATGTAGGTTAAAATCAATTTGCGGCTAATTTTTTGGGTCAAACAAACCTAGCACCCTTCTAAGGAGACCAAGATGCTTTCAGCTTTGCTAGCAGCTGGTCAACATTGCATTGAGTTTCCCAAGTCTGGAGTGGTTAATGTTTTCGGAGAAGGCGTATTAAATAACAGTACGACCTAGATAATATTCTTTGCTCAACTTGCTGTTAAGCGACAATAGGCTGCATTTCTAGGCATTCAGTGGCATTTCGTTGTCTAGGGACCAGGTGTTAATCATATGAACGTCCCGTTGCGGGTTCTGCATGTCGGCTGTGGAGTTTATCTTGCGACAAAGCTTTGCGTCATCACCTATAATGAGCACCGACGACTGCACTATAGTAGGCTAGTCGTTCATATACATTAAAAAGAGAAGCGCTCCATGGACTGATCCTTGTGGGACACCACGGGCAACTTTGAATGCATCAGACGTACAGCTCACCGGATATTAACCATTCTTTAATCCAAGAAAGGAGTTTACCCTGTACTCCGTAGGTGAGTAGTTTCGACGAAAGTATTTCGTGATTGACACGATCAAAAGCTTGTGAGAAATTGATATAAATCACGTCCACGGAGTTCCTGGCATCCAGTAGCTCAGACCAAGCTTCTTTTCCTAATAGCAAGTTTGTCGGGCAAGATCGTTATTTCCTGAATCCATGCTGTGCCTCGGAGATTAAATTGTTAATCTCAAAGTGATTCCGCAAGGCATCAGCTATCATGAGATCCATCATTTTCAAAAGCACTGGTAATAAATCTATCGGACAATAATTAAGCGGATTTTTTCTCTCGCCACCCTTGTAGATTGGACTAATCATGGCAGTTTTCAAAGTTTCTGGCACAAAGCTTTACTCGAAGATTATCGTGAACACGTCAGACATCGGTATTGCCGACCGGTTGAACCTGTTTTCCTTATCGTCATTAATTTTGTTTGAAGAACGTTGGGAGTAATTTCAACTCCTTAAAGAATCGGGAGGCTGCAGCTTTCAGAATTTAAAAACTGTTCAGAAGTCGACACTTGTGAGATTACTGATGCAAATTGTTGTCGGAAAACGTTTGCACAATCTTTAAATGATTTCACTATGCCAGTAGCAGAGGCCAGTGGCGGTATTCCCATTTTAAAATTACGGAGGTCGTTGACATGTTTGCACAATGCTTTGGGATTCATAACATATTTTTGACTAGACTGGTTTGGTAATGCTTTCTTTCATTTTGAATGAGGCAAACACACTTATTTCGCAATGAGGTGTAGTTGCACAAAGTTAGCTCAGACGGATCGTACAAGTATTTGTACCAGGCATTGTCACGCTTACACGCCCATTTCCGAGTACTGTTTCTGAGAGGCTTTTTTGGACGCTGTTTGCTGCTTTTTATTTCCACGTTCGATGATAAATCAATGATAATACGAAGTTTACTGTAAAAAGATTTCAAGATTTCCTTAGCTGATTTGTGTTTAGGGAAATCACATTGATTTGCAGTAAAAAAAGCTCAAAACAAGTCATAGTTCAAGGTGAATACCTTCGTTGATTATTTCCTACTGGTTTTTATTGATACATATATTGAAATGTCATGACAGCATGGATCCGAATGGAGCTGTATGGGAAACAGACTCTATCATGAGTTCTTTATTTGTAAGTATGAGGTCCAGGGTAGATAGAGTTTATTCAGATCGAAATCGCGTTGGATGTCTAACATGGTTAGAAACAGGAGTGCAAGTCATCCTTTCTTTAAGAAAGTTTTCAAACGAATCGTCACCTGTAATGTGTGGCAAGTGTCGGTACATTAAAATCACCGAGGAGGAGCGAATGTGCGTATGTGAGCTTCAATGCAAAACGTGTTGCATTAGAAAGAACAGTGTCAGCGACAGATGAAGAAGAAGGGGTGATAAATCAATGCTAAGAGGCACTGACGTTTATCATGCAAGTCAATAGAGCAAAACAATGTATCTGGGATATCTAGCCCAGGGGAGAAGAGTATAGTGCAGTTGATGCTTTCATGTAAGTAGATTAGGACACCGCCAACATTTGTTGCTTGATCTTTTCTGTAATTCTTCATATGTGGGATTTTGTGTTCAGGGTCGTGTATAGAATTACTCAACCAGGTTTCTGTCACTGAAATCACATCCCAAGAGGCCACATTCGCACGTGAATAAAGTTCAGTGAACTTGTCCAGCAAGCCCTGAGCATTGGTGTAACAGCAAGATATAGATTTGATTTCTGTTTCAGATGAAGAACTCATAGTAGGGGATTCGCCGACCCAGAATTGGTCGGCTGCTCCTGGTTTTTGGTCTCAGGTGCATTCGAATGTCTTGGTAGCGAAGTCATTTTCAGAAACAATAGTTTTCGTGCCTTTTATGTCGTATACAGCCCGAATACGAATTTCAGGATGTGCGAATTTTCGGCATTGATACCGCGCCTTGAGTATTTTGTCCTTCATCTCATCTGTGCTGAATGATATTTTGAGAAGAGAAGGCTGTTGCGATTCATTTTTCGGTTTAAGGTGCATAACATGAGTCGTTATTATGTCCTCTAAACCTAGGATCTCTTGTAATGGTGGTGTACATTCAGAAATCCACTGGTACATGTCACGCACTAGCAAGCAAAATGGCAAGAGCACGGTTTAGAATGCATCTGTCGACCAGGAAAGCTGCATTACAATGCTGATGCATTGTTTGTAGCTACAAATTGCATCAAATCATACAGATGAATTCATTTGCGGAAAGTGAATGAAGCCGTAACCAGCTCGTGGATGCTCAGATAGTCCATATTTATCGCCGCCAAATGAATGAGAACTCTAATCTTACTAGAATCGAAATAGAATTTAGAAATACAGAAAAGTGAACCTTGTGGGCCAAATGGTATTATCTAAATATTAATAACGACGTCCTTTATATCAATCCTCCGAACGCCACGAAGTCTGTTAATGTCTACCCCCGATCGCAGTGAACGGGGTCATCAATTCTCCACGCATGTAAACCGCACACCTGAGTCAGCGAAAGAAACTATCTTCAAAAACTCAGCGGTTCTGTTTGAAAATTTTATAAAATATCAAGAACAATCTCTTGTAATGAATACAGTTTGTGTTCGCGTGTCAAATCATTTTCGATGAAATCAAACGCCTTACAAAAAATCGCCGCTAGTCAGCCAAACGAGCGATTTAAAATCGATATTATTGGCCATTACTAGAGACATGCTGGAAATAAGAAAGCATCAGCGATGGTTGACAACTTCATGAAGTGGTGTGAATCTATATCTTTCCCGAACCATGAAGCAACAATGGTCACTGATATAATAGATTGTAAATAAATCGCTAGATTTAGTCGCACTTTCTGTCAATCCACTTTGATCAACGAATAGTGTTTTAAAGCCATCTTTTTCGTCGAATGTTCAAACGTTGCGGTGTACAAAAAAACTTACCGAACTCAACCGGTGCACATCTAACTTGACATTGTAACTAGCTCAAACGAGCTAACGTATCTTAAACTTAAGACACTCGGTAGTGTCGTGTCGCCCAAAAGTTCATAAGTTGTAGAACGAACAGCGTAAATCCGGCTGAATTTAGACTTGTTACACCAAATTCCTGTTGCACTGAAGACAGTGCAACTGCTAGTGTGTGGCGGTGTGACGAAGACTAAAAACCACTGTGATTTCTAATTGAGCGCACTTCATCATTGTAATCATTTTCCATATGAAATCGAAGTCGAGGGCGTTGGTCGATACAACGAACCATAATCGCATACAGGAAAACAAAGTCTTATCATATTTTGACACTGTGGTTTCACACACGTTTTGAATTTTTTGTGTTGCACTCCGCGATTATTTTATGACGAACGGCTGTGCATCATTCCAAACACCTTTGTGTTCCAACTTCCGTAGATTTTATTCTATGTATGCTATCATTTTGCTTTTTGTGAAATGACACAACACCACAGCCGCTATAAACCACTTAACTTGAAAGTATATCACCAACATTTTTCAGTGGTTATCTTTGAGCTAGGTTGCAATAATATGACGGTAAGAATTAGGAAAATATCTGTCAATCTCCTTGATTGAAAATACTTTGCCAACCTCATTAGAACAAAAGATTAGATTGAATATTATCTGAAAATTTTGATATACTTTCAGGAATCTTTCAAAAGAAAATAGTACAGTTATTACAGATGTCAATTATTTAAACTATTAGAGCAAACTTCGAAAAATATATTGCATACTTAACAACATATGCCGAAATAAGCATGATATCTCTCATCTGCTGCCCGCGTACAAATTCTTTGATAACCTAGTACACACATTAAAAATAATCTTATTTTATTGAGAATAAAGTTCTCAACTCCTTTGAAAAATAGAAAGCATTATTCGAATTAATCCAAACTAGAACATCGCATAATTTACATAATATCCGCTACATTATTAAACAAAATCTAATTGGTAACATACAAGCATTTATAAAAAAGAATTTATTTTATTTTAAACGCTAGTTATAATAGCGATACACTGGACACGATTGCGATTAGGGTCTTAGACATACGTCAAGATTGTAGGCAGGTTGCAATCTCATGCAAACGTGACCTACGAACATGTGTAATATCAATGTACGGAATATGATTTAAAGGCTTTTTCTTTTTAATACCTGATCTATACAATTCATCCGTCAACTCAGGTCTATTTTCATTAGACCGGAATCACTCAGTTGGTATGCCGAGACACAAGTCCGGATTGGTAGATACGGCTTCCAATTATCGGCCAATTAAGGACACACCGTTTCTTTCTAGAATAATTGACAAGTAAGCAACTTCTGCATACCTGACACAAAGCCATCCCGATAGGAACTAGCATGGATTTCTTGAAAGAAAATCTTACAGCACTTGCCAACTAGAATTTCTTAACTACGTAACACAATTATTAGATTCAGGTCTATTATTTACAGTTGTAATCATTAATATTGCTGAAGCCTTTGACAGGGTTTAGTGTATAAATAACGGAAAATAACTGACCGAAATCTCTATAGATAATTTGATCAACATGACGGCGATGCATTAAACCATCATCAAGGTCCATTATCTTCACTATGTGTTTATCAATATTATCAAGCACGATACCAGAAATTCTTCGAAAACAATTGTTATGATAAGAAGAAACTTCAGCTAATCCTTGATCAAGCAGATTGGATCTCATGGATCTTGATTTGCATAACATGACTGGAGTTTGTCCGATAGTTGATTAAGTACAATTGCGAAATAAAAAATGTCAACGAATCGATCAAATTCGTCAAATGTAGTTGGTGCATGAGAATTAATCGCCAGCTTTAACCTCCCCCGAGAGTTTTTAGCCACTCCGTTTGATTGGCGATGTTGAGGAGCAATGAATAAGTGTCGACAACCCAATGAATGCAACCATTGTGCAACACATGCATCAGAAAAATGACTATCATTGTCACTAACAACAGCAATAGGTACTCCATCGCTAAAGGATAAATTACTCGCGCGTACGTAAAGCGCTGGGGCTTATCAATTAGCGATAGCTTGACTACCACAACAAAGAAACTCATTGCGACACATTCACAGAAAAACTTCATACAAACAGATGTGGAGATTTGCCATTTCTTGATGTAAGACGGCATTTTACAGCAGTAAGAACGTGATAAACCAAATAATCAATTGGAATATGTTTGGGACGGATCGTGTATTCATAATGCAAAGAAATTTGAGTGCAATCGGTTAGATCAGCTTTTGGGTAACGTTTCACTTCTGACACAGACCACCGGTGATAGTCAGGACAGGGAGCATGATTAAGTAGTAGTCAACCCACCACCACTTATTTGACCTTACCGCTAAACAGCATATAGTACGCCTACGAGGTGTCACGTCTCGTGGGAATGACCAGGATCAGTGGTCGATTTTCCTCCTAATGTATATCCACGTCAGTCTAATACAAGTGAACACGGTCAAGGTCAGTTGACACAGCGGCCCACATGCGTAAAAGTACATAACTAACTGGGCTAAGGTTAAGATATTTTTGAAGAAAAACAAAAATCTAATTAACTAGTAGGTATAAGGTGACGGGTATTTTACCTTCATCAATTGGCGTTTTACAAAACTTTGTGGATAACCGTGGTCTATGAGCCTTTGGCTCGCTTCACGGTGCGCCTGTTTTCGTTCTCTTTCTTCGCTGCACAGGTGCTCTATCTTATGGAAAATGGAACAAGCTATCGAACTAAAGACCTGTCTTGGATGAGCGGAAGTGTATCGTGGTACAGCGTCTGTATCGATAGGTTTCCGATAGACAGACGTTTATATTTCCCCTGTGTACATTTTGTGTTAAACAGTCAAGAATCAAGAATCAATATTTAATGATGAAAAAAGCAATTGCTTTACATGTACCATTGGATGACATCTATTACAAAAAAGAAAATGTAATCCAAAACACATTGTTGCATGTTTGTCTGGGTTTATGTTGATTCAATACACAGGGCCGATTATGGGGTGTTGTTTGATATATGCATCTAGTTTTGCTTTAAAAACATCAACAATGGAAGAGTGCCTGTGCAGGATTCCACTTCTCTTGTGAGAGTAATACATGGGTATATTTCATTTAAATATTTGAAGAAGTCATGTAACTAATCTCGCTTGATGATAACAAATGTGTCATCAACATATCGCCACCATAATTTTGGCTTTAGCCCTTCATTGTTAAGTGCTTTGATCTCGAAATGCTCCATATACATGTTCGCAAGTACTGGAGATATAGGTGAACCCATTGGCAACCATTCTTTTTGTCTATATAATTGCTCATTAAATACGAAGTGGTTCTTGTTTAGGCAGATCGATACAATGTTGATAATTTGCTGGACGCTCAAGTTTGTGCGATCTGACAAACTGGCATCAGATTCTAAGGCCCGTCTAGCTAGTTGTAATGAACTTGTTGTATCGACGTTGGTGAACAAAGCGCTCCATCAAAGCTAACCATTATTTCATCGCCATCTGTTGTTACCGACTTTAAGCGTGCTGCAAATTCATATGCGTTTTTGATGAACAAGGCTGTATTACCGACTAAAGTTTTCAACAAATAAGCTAAATGTCTAGCTAACTCGTGCGCAGGTGATCCGATGTCGTCGACGATTGGTCTTACTGGAATGTCGTCTTTATGTATTTTAGATAGGCCGTAGATCCTAGGAGTTAGAGTGGACTTGCGATACAGGTTAGACCACAAGCCCTTTCCCAAACTCACCTTAACGACACTCAAGTACCTAGAGACTACAATTTTGCAGTTATTCATTACCTTTTTCATTCTTCAATTTAATTCAATTCAATTCAATTTTAATGGTCTAAAAAGCATAAAGCTTTACAAAAAACCACAGAATAATATGGCAACAACGAATAATATAACAAGCAAAAATGGGATTAGATTGCTTACTGAGCAGTTCAAGAATCAATTAAAAATCCGAAGGGCAGAAATTGTTTTCGTTTTGTGGGATAACAAATGTAGATGCATGGTGTTAAGGTGTATAGTTTTCTTAGAGGAACGGGTTTAGGGTCAAAAAGGCATCAAGGCTTCTCTTGAAAGTTTGATGATTTTGTGAGTTTACAACATTATCTGGCAGATTGTTCCAAGTAAAACAAACTCGCACGGAACAAAATGTCGTCTGCAGTTGAGTCTCGAGTGAGGGACAATTAGAGTAAATGTGTGAGCACTCGTATTATGCGATCTCCGTAGATCCAATAAACATTGTAGAGGGTGATTTTCGGTATTCAAAATATTGCAAACCATGATCAAATCCCCTCGGAAACGACCATGTGGATAATCAAATAAACTTAGCGTTTCGATTCGCTCATTGTAAGGTTTCCGGCTGAGTCCGGTGACAAGTTTCGTAGCTCGATGATATAATCGTTGCAAAGTCGCAACATCTTTTTTAAGCCATGGCGACCATGCTTGAACTGCATATTCCATCGTGGGTCTGATGTAGGTATTTATAATGCAGGGAATTGTTTGTTTTCAGAACCTACTGAAAATTCTCTTTAGGAGTAACCGTTTCTGTGATGTTATACGATAGACGTAATTGCAGTGGCTCGACATCCCTAGGGTGTTGCTTATTAACACACCCAAGTCCTTTTGTTCCATGGTCCACGAGAGGCTGTTTGTTCCAAGAAAATACTGGAACTTAACATATTTGCCAATGTTTAACATGTGACACTTTTGGAAATTGAAAAATATGCGATTTTTCGGGACCAAACCTGGAGGTTGTCCAGATGCTTCTGGAGAAGTTCGCAGTCTTCCGACTTACTTATCTTCGACCAAACTTTTATATCGTCCGCGAACAGTACGATCTTACATTTGATGAGTGCCGGTATGTTATTGGCATAAAGCGCGAATAGGATTGGTCCGAGGAAGGATCCTTAAGGCACTCCATTTGTCACGGCTACCGACTCCAATAGAGCGCCGTCCACAGAGACTTGAACAAGCCGATCAGTCAGGTAATTTTCTAACCAGGCTAATAGTCTGCCAGTTATACCACAACTTTCCAGCTTCTGCAAGAGAATACTGTGGTTTACACGGTCGAATGCTTTCGACATATCGAGGTAACATATATGGTTGGTATCCCCAGCATCTACTGCTCGAGGGTAAGGAGAAGGTTAGTAAGGCAGGAGTATCCCCTTCTAAAACCGTGTTGCGCTCCCGAAAATAGGTTATTTTCCTCAAGGTATTTGCTCAGTTTGTTTGCCACGATCCTTTCGAGTACCTTGGATACAGCGGACAACAAGGTAACAGGTCTGTAATTTGCGGGCTCCGAACGCGCCCCGCGTTTGAAAATCGGGGAGATTATACCAGATTTCCATTCAGTCGGTATGACACGTTGCGACAGCGATTCGCATAATAACTGAGTCAGAGGTCCGCATAGAGATTGTGCACACTGCTTGAGTATATTCGGGGTAATTTTATCATAACCAGGAGATTTTCTGGAATTCAACGATAGTAGAGTTCCCAGCACCGCTTCTTTGGCAATGGCTATTGTGTCCAATGGCAGAGGATGCGTTATTTCTGGATCCAGTTGTATATCCACGCTTTCCTTTGGACAAAATACTGTAGCATAATAATTTACCAGAAAATCCGCGGTGTCAGCTGCATTTGTGGTCATTCCACAGGGCGTCCGCAAAGCCGCAACTCCTGGTTTCACTGAACACTGCTTGTTCACAATCTGGTAAAGAAGCTTGGGATTCCGTTTCATTTTAGACATTATGTCAGCTTGATACTGTATTTTGTCTTCAGCAATAAGTTTAATGACCTGGTTTCTTAGTTTTCGAAAGGTCTCCAATGTGGCATCGGTGGTTAACCGGCGATGGTTTATCCAAGCCATATTTCGCAGTATAATCCATTTCCGAGTGCGACTGCGGATTTTAAATTCGAATGCATTTCCACACTGTTTTGGTACATAAGGGCCCTCGGATAAGTGTAACCTTATCAAAATAATCGCTTTTGTTCACAATTAACGTTACTTTACCTTTGTCAGCCTTAGTAATGGCTATATTTGTGTCTTCTTTCAGCGTAGAATACTGGTTGCTAGATAAAGACTTATTAAATTTATCTGATGAATGTTTATTATAAAACTCGATTAACTTCAAGATTCAAGATAACTTGTTGAACTTACGATTTTGTCTTTCTCCTATTCGCTCCGTTTGTGTGGCTAAAACCACCGCATGTTTTCCACAAATTCTGCGGAAATCCGCTTCGGATAATTTGACTCGCAAACAAACTTGTATTCATCCAAATATTAAAAACAATTAACAATATCGGGCAAACGAATGTGCAATATTCGACCAATGACAATAGTCCAAAGTTTGTGGTCACAGATGTACAGACTCACTTACCAGGCATGTCCATGTCGTTGGTCACATCATCCACTCGTCGAAAATGAATATCACTGCCCCCGTTCGTAAAGTATAACTGTTTTGCATTTGAAGCGTGATTAGCATCTTTTCTCTGCAACTTATTCACTATGGTATTGCAGGACAACTAATGTGTTGCATTTAGTTTTGTTCTGATTGGTCTGACATACAATAGATTGTTATGCGAATTTCGCTTCACGATTCATAGTCTTGAAATATTGGAACGCGTAGTAAATCTCTACTTGGCTTCAACACATAAATACTACGACTGACAACGATTTTGCAGAATTCGGAACTAGGTGAACGCCCTCATTAAAGAAGACAAGCAAATATACCACCATTGTCTGTCCTTGAGATTTGGAAGAAATCCTGAATTGCTTTATCGGATTGTTAAAGCTCTATCCAGTGTTGAAACAAGGGTGTTCCCTGTGCTTACTAAAGGTGGATTAACTGCATCAGAAAGGAAACGGCTGATGCTTTTCACCAGTTATGCAAAATAATTTAGTCATTTACAAAACATCGACAGAAGTTTTACCGACATCAACCGTGACGAGAAAGCAGACTGAAATTGAGATCAACCAGGCGATTATACAACGGCATTTGTGGCTAATCAAACCTGGAAATTTTCAGGGAGTGAAAAAAACCACACCGTACTTTCTGAAATCCTGTCACCAGCAGCAGTGTCCACCATTGTGTAAATTTTTTAATCGTTCACTGATCAAAAGAATGTTAACAACAGGGTGGAAAACTGGGGTTATCTAACCTGGTGGCCGGTCATTTATTCCCCAGACATCTAACCACCAAGTCACTTCATCCCCAGTCAATTAATCGTCAGTCACTTAATCCCCAGTGAAGGTATTTAAGATAAGATTTAAGATAAGAAGTTATTTAAATGTGTGCAGTGACTCTTGAATATGGTATGAGTAGCAAAGTTTGAAGAACATTAATTTACATGGGAAACGAGTTTTGGTACGAGAAGCAATCAAATAATGGCAATATTAATTGGAGATATAGTAAGTTTGTCACACACACAAGTGCTGTATGGTTCTAAAGACCATAGTGACGATGCAAGATTTTTTTATCTTTGGTGATCAAATACTGGCTGGTTCACTGTCTCTTAGCAAGATGTGGTTTGCTGATGGGACGTTCAAGGTTGTACCTTCGCTTTTCTACCAGTTATACACTACACATTTTCAATATACTGAAGGCGTCACTCTTTTCTTGTCAACATCCCACCATGTGGACATTTCTTAACGGTTTGCGAAAGGATTGCCGACAGCATATGGCTTCAGTTCTTCAAGCAAGTGCTGGGGTTCATTTCAAACAGAAGAAGAAGTATGCCGATACATGCGCAAGGACATCCGAGCAATTCAGCGATACTCAACTACGGAAAGATTGACGTTTTTAAAGTAAATTGCATATCTCTCCAAATTCATTTGAACGCATTCTACATTCTTCAGAAGTTATCAAACTGGGGATTAAGCGAATGAAGATTAATTGACTGGGGATGAAGTGATTTGGTGATTAAATGTTTGGGGGTTAAATGTCTGACGATTAAGTGTCGGATGATCAAGTGTCAGTAAACCATCTAACCTATCCAAAGGGTTTTAGTCGTTCCGGTCTTGCAAATTTGTCACCCTAATTTCTGTGATGACCAAATTTCTAGAGCGCATAGTAACAAGGTAAATAGTTTATCACTCGTAATCACACAATGTACTATCTGCAGCGCAGCCTACATTTCGTAAAGCTCAGTTATACTCGACAAACTGGTTTACGGTGCTGAACGACTGCACCCACGCGATTAAAGGAAGAGCTAATATCCTCACGTTATATCTGCATATATCCAGAGCTTTTTACCAAGTTGATCAGTGTTGAATACTACAATAGCTGCAGTAGATGAGTATCAGGAGACAGCTACATTAAGGACTCGGAATTTCCCTTACGCAGCGCAAGGTGCGGACCAATGGGGTAAAGCACAACAGATTGATGCCACTAATAGTAAACCGCAATAATCCTTCCCGGGCCAGTAATTTTCCTTATTTACATTAACAGCCTACCAGAGATGCTCTCATAAGTGGTGGGTTTCTTTGTTGACGATATTAAAATTTGGACTCGGATAGAATCTACTGTGGACTATTTAGAGCTGCAACGCGATCCAGATGCTCTTCATGAATGGCCGGGGTGGAACAATTCTCCATTCGAATAACTTGATTGCAAGGTTCTGGAAATTAAAAAAACATTCCAGTATGAATGTCACATCGGGCAGACAATTTTGAAATAGATCAATATGGCTATGGACCTATGAGTTTAGGTATGCGGCAGCCCGAAAAGCAGCATGCATTGCGAGGTCATTTAAAGCGTGATTTCGGGTTACTTGG
The DNA here is from genome assembly GCA_013407085.1 of Atriophallophorus winterbourni. Classification (NCBI taxonomy): domain Eukaryota; kingdom Metazoa; phylum Platyhelminthes; class Trematoda; order Plagiorchiida; family Microphallidae; genus Atriophallophorus; species Atriophallophorus winterbourni. Next base: position 22,141 of record JACCGJ010024379.1, read on the forward strand.
CATGGTTCATCTTGCATGGAATGTTTTTCGCAATTATGAAAACCAACATAATTCCAACTTTGGACTTCGTGGCTCAAAAAGTATATTCTATTGGTTGAAAAAATGTGCCGTTGTGCAAACAAACTTGAAATGAACACATTTTACCCTGAAAATGAAACTTGAAAGCAATCAGTAAGAGCAGTTTTTCGTAACTTTTCGACTATGACTCAAAAGTTTCGACAGACCGAGGGTGGTAGGCAGAACAGGGAATGTAGTTAATTGTCACTCGGACCTGACACGGAGATTTTTTCGGTTAGGCGACCATAACAGATGTCACTGATTCCTTGACGAATCGTCGGGCAAACAAAGTTACTCAAATTTGCCAGTCTGGAGCAAGATTGATAAAGCTTAAATGTATGTATATATTCAATAATAGTTTAATACCGCTCTACTTTAGTCACGTTTTTCCACACACATTTAATGGTGCTAAGCTGTGAACGTAGACAAATCGATCTGGTGTACGTTTTCGTGTCTTGATATCCCTAGAATTTCAATGAGCTGTTCAGTGTTGAGACCAATTAGAGGTGGTGGATGGAGTGATATTTAATTACGTTCCATGTTCGGAACATCACTCTTGGTCTGACTAAGCCTCTGTGTCAGAGGCGAAAAGTTACCAAAAACTGGACTTACCAAATGCTTTCAAATTTCATTTTCATGGCAATGAACAATCGATCGGTCCCAAACATTTTCCATTCCAGAACCAATTTTATTTGAATGCCAATGTAGCAGAAAGTTTGTAGCACGAACGAGCCGTCACATGATTATCATTCACATATATTCATGCTTTTCTAGTTTTTAGCTTTATCTACCGATTTTTGATGCCCATTAATTTAAATAGCTACTGTATATACATTGATGTTATTATTATTATTATTATTATTATTATTATTATTATTATTATTATTATTATTATTATTATTATTATTATTATTATTATTATTATTATTATTATTATTATTATTATTATTATTATTATTATTATTATTATTATTATTATTATTATTATTATTATTATTATTATTATTATTATTATTATTATTATTATTATTATTTTTATTATTATTATTATTATTATTATTATTATTATTATTATTATTATTATTATTATTATTGCAGCAATACCAAAAATGCTCATTCGCGTGTATTTCCATCAAACGAACAACGATTAGCTTCGTGCTGTTTGCACTTGTCAGGATCCACATGCCTTGACACAATGGAAGAATGGTAAATAAGATGCGCTTCACGCCACTGTTGGATAAGGGTGGTACGCCCACCGTGTTCAATCACATTCCCAAACGCAGGCAGCTGAGATTAAACCCATGATCATGAACAAGAATGCTCATTTGCATTAATTCCCTTCACACACACACGCTCCCCGTGCTGTTTGCACTCAGCAAGTATGTAGAGTGCTGCCCGGATCTGCGTGCCATTAAACAGCAAATTAGGGAGAGATAAAGTGAACGGGAATCATGATGTGCAGATCACTGACTGAATTAAAAGTACATATTCATCATGCAAACTGATATTGATGAGCAAGATGCTCTTAGAGGCCACTGTTGGATAAGGTTGGTACGACCAACCTGTTCAATAACATGTGCCCGGACACATGTAGATAAGGTTAATCCCATGATCATAAACAAAAATGCTCATATGCATTAATTTCCATCACACCTACGCACACCCCACGATAGATTTCGTGCTGTTTGCACTCAGCAGGTAGGGACAGTAAGATCAGGATCCAAATGCGCTTGAAACATTGGAGGAATGGTAAACAAGCTGCTCTTGTATTCCACTGTTTGATCAAGGGTTCAACCCGTGTCTGGGCACAAATGATTGAACAGGTTGTTCGTACCAACCTCATCCAACTCTGGCACATAAGTGCATCTTGTTCATCAATACCAGTTTCTATGATGAATATGCACTTTTGTTTTAGCCCGGTATGAGCTCATAATGCTTCCGGTTCAATTATATCTTTTCCTTTTCCGCAATTTTAAATGCCCCATACTAGTTTGGTATTGCAGCAGATTTATAGTTGAAAATTGTGTTCTAGAAAGTAGCGTACGTTATAAAAATTCCTTCTTAGTTGTTAAATTTATGCTCCATTTGCGAAATGTAACCATCTGTAAATTTCTCAATACTGATCAAGTGACGAGCAAACTTTCATACATTGAAATCTAATTTTCGATACGAAAACGCTTTACAAAATCTTTTTATCTAGATGATTACGAATACTCAATATTTTGTGTGGTGTCAATACTGGGAATTCATGGATACTCGCTTATTGCTTGATACCATGTAATAGGATTTCGATCAAGCATACGGATTGTCGTATCTCGATGGACGACCCGATTCAAAATCGTTTAGCCCATTATTAATCCGCTTTTACCCAGACCGAATTCGTTGTATCAATTCCGAGGATTTTGCGGAACAGATATAGTTTCATAATACATTACCAGGAGAAACCTCGGCTCGCGTTCGCATCGATTGCAATGTAGAAAATTTTTATTTTTTAATTCAAGTTTCAGTATAAACTCAAACATACATATGTCCAACATTTTACAAGCCAATTTCATAACTGGAGTCATTTTAACTCCCCCTTCGAGCCACCTCGAGCAAAATAAGAAAGTACGATTTATTTAAAGTGTATAGGTAGATCCCGTTGTAATGTACAATTAAGTGCTTTTTACAATTAATCTTGAATCGTGAATCGATTTGCTCTGAAAGAAAAATGAATTACGGGAATTTTTATTTTTGTATGTTCATTTCTGTGTTCATCAGCAACAAGGTACCGTTTATGTGATGATTATTGTATTGCTATTGATTCTGGAATGCAGCTGTGTGTTGAAAAAAGAATACAATTTATCTAAATTCAATTGAATGCAATTCAATTTTAATGGTCTAAAAATCAAAAAACAGAATCGCTTATTTTGAAGAAAGTACGATGATATGTCAGGTGTAACCAGTTCAATGATGCAACAATACGCGCTAGTGACCTAAGTATAGGTATTCATATTTCAAAATACAAGAAATTGTGATGACACGATGCATTCAGCAATGTAAAGATTCTTTCCCAAGGGAGAGTGTGTAACGTAGCATAGTGGTTAAGTTATGTCGCGAGACATTATAGTTGAATAAATATTTCAGTTGGTGGCTTGAAATATCAAAAATCGAGAATTAATGATGAAAAAAGCAATTGCTTTACATGTTCCATTGGATGACAACTGTTAAAAATACAGAGGATGCAATCAAAATTCCATTGAGGTGTTTGCTTTGTGTGGGTTCATATGGGGCCAATATACAGGCCCGACAGTGGAGTGTTCTTTGTTATAAGCATCAGGCTTTGATTTTAAAACACGGATTGTGGTAGCCTTCACAATATCTTTTGGTAATTAATTCCACAGAAAGCAAATACGCATGCAGTAAAAAAGGACGTCTGCAATCAAGTCGTGAGTGCGGTATAACGAGACAACTTGAATGACTCCCTGATTTCTTAGGGTAAATGACTTCTATTAGATCTCGGAGAGGGTGATTTTCCATCTGCAGTATTTTATAGGTTACGATCACGTCGCTCCTTACTCGCCTTTGTATAAAATCGGTCAATCCAAGCATGGCTATTCGCTCCTGATATGGGAAGTGCTGCATCCCATCAACTAGCTTCGTCGCTTGGTGGTAAATTCTATCAAGCAATTCAATGTCTTTACGCAGCCACGGTGACCAGACTGATATCATGTACTCTATCGTTGGATGGATGTAAGTATTTATAATGCGGGGGAGCGTTTTAAACGAGAACCACGAAAATATTCTCCACAGCATTCCCAAGATACTGCATGTCTGGTTGAAGATTATCTGGCAATGCATATTCGGTTTAAGGTTATTAGTAATCCAGATACCGAGATCCTTCTCAGCGTTGGTGCAAGTCAGGCTTTCATAACCAATATTATAAGTATGCTCGTATTGCAAGCCAAGTTGTAACATTTACATTTACGTATGTTAAAAGGCAGTTGATTAAGTTGAGGCCAGTGATACAGGGCATCCAAATCCTCTTGCAGTATCAAACAATCTTCAATGGATCGAATTTGCTTCCACATTTTTATTTTATAAGCGATGCGAACAGTATCGTACTACTTGCGCAATATCATTTATGTATAAAAAAGGATATGCCCGAGCACTGAACCTTGAAGGACGCCGCTGGTGACATTGATGGTTTTCGATAGAACGCCGTCAATGCGGACTCGCACATGCCGATCGGTCAGATAATCGGTTATCCACTATAACAGGTAACCTGTTATCCCATAAAGCACTAGCTTTTGCAAAAGCAGGCAGTGGTTGACCTCATCAAATGCCTTAGATATATCAGCAAAGCAGGCATGAACGGAGTATCCTCGGTCAAGCGATGTTGTCCAATCATCCAGAGTGATTAACAAATTTGACAGACAAGATCTGTTCCGGCGAAACCCATGTTGCGCTGCTGATAAAAGTCTATTTGTTTCAAGATGATCCACAATACAATCAGTTAAGATGCGCTCCATAATTTTCGAGATACAGGAGAGCAGCTTAACAGGTCTGTCATTTCATCATCATCATCATCATCATCATCATCATCATCATCATCATCATCATCATCATCATCATCATCATCATCATCATCATCATCATCATCAGAGACGACATTACACTGGTAGCATGTACCGAGTGCTTCACTGCAAAACAAGCATTAAAAAGGAAAATCCGAATATATGTGGAACGGTGGGACTTAAATAGCTGCGTATTCTATAGACGAGTAAGCACAAACAAACTGGGGTGATGTGCCGACACCTCGGATGGAACATGCATTCAAACAAGTTTTGTGAACGAGTAGAGCGATATCAGCATGACAGCTTCCTCGCGGCTTTCACTGCTATGCATCATAACAAGCTTTCCTCGTCACGCCGTTTGACAACATGCAAGGATATGCAAACACTCAAAGAAGATACGTAGTACAAGATCGCCATTGAACAACGTTACAGGACACAACCTGTAGCATAACTAACCATTGCGATATGTGATCGCGGGGCTCCTAGCCTCAAGGACGTGCTGCGAAAACTTAGGAAAGGTTACTAGTAATGGTTTTAACTGCCTATGCCACGTGACGGTTTGGTTACCACGAGATTTACGCCAATCGGCATGTGGCGTCGCAAAAAGAATCCGTTTCGGAAGTCGGTGGTCCGACATCCGTAAAACGTAACCCAATCAGCGTAAACTATGCAAGATGGTCTGCTTCTTTACATCAACAAAACTACCGAAGAACATCGGAGAGCATCGTTGGGTATGCGATTGTAACAGCTAACTCCTAAAATGTTGCGGAGACATCGGTTGTCAAATACGACGCTGAATGTGTTTTTACGTAAGGTTCAATTTGTTCACCCATGCAGTAATACAGCCCGAACGGTCGCTTTGTAGACTCTACCCTTGAGTAACAGAGACAGACTTTTCTGACGCCAGAGGTTACCTAGTTTGTGTAATGCTACGATCGCTTCGTTATTTAACGATGCAGAATTACAGATACAGCTACCGAGATACGTAAAACTATCTACGATTTCAAGCGCCTGATTGTCAAGTAATAAAGTGCTGTTTGATAAGTCAATGTCCTGCAGCAGGTCACTGCATTTAGAGGGTGAAAAACGCATTATACATGCGGGTACAGTACTATCTAGCTTGTTCAGTGTCGCATGTGCATCTGTGTACGATTCGAAGAGCAGAACTATATCATCTGTAATTTGTTACGTGGGAACTACAGCCACCCTTTTAAATTGGGGTTATCACACCAGCTTTCCATGCTGATGTTATACAACCGTCCGAAGACTCCGGATGAAAACCTCAGCGAGACTGTATGAAAACGCTCCACAACATGCACGAAGAATCGCTGGGGTAATGTTGTCCCCACCCGTGGATTTCTTCTTGTTTAATCGTCGTAAGTGCCGTTCCACCCCGACTTGAGCAGTTATCGATTCACTCGGAGGTTCTACTGAGTTTGATAGCTATTGATTCAATTATTGCTGTTTTGGGCAGAATACTTGAGAGTAAAAGCATCGGTTGTTTCTTGAACTTTACGCTGAAATAATCTACGTTGGTGTCACTTATATTGCTAAAACGTGCTCAAGATTATACACCTAGAAATAACACAGCTGAAAATTCTAATGCTCTGACGAACACGCCCATTAGAAAAGACAGTGATGAAATACCAATAATTTGTAACACAAATTTCCTAACATAAAATTCTCACGGTCAACATTTAACTTTTCAAGTGTTAGAATTTGTGTAAGTAAGAATATTGTACAGATAAGATATCAGCTCTTATTGATGTTTTTACGCCCTACAAATAATTTTCATGGTTGGCTTCTGTAGCTCGTCTTGTTTAAATCATTTTTCAGTTTACTAATTATATACCTATAAAAATCACTTTTGATATTATTTGACAGTGAAACGTTGCTGCATGCAATCCAAGCCGAATAAATAAACCATGCAAAAAACTTCAGAGAATCCTTAAATTTTAAATAAACGGAACACACCGATTTTGAATAGATTACAGAATGGAAACCTAAAGATGCTGTCTATGAACCATCCAAAATTACGAAGTGCATTCCACGTGTACACGTGTAATTTTGTGAGCTTGTTTTCAATGTGAGAGTATTCTACCGAAAAGGTGCATACAGCACACGTGGATAACCGAATATGCGTTTTGTTTGATTCAACAACCGAGACGAGTAGGTGAAGCACCATCTAAAATCACGCGATTATTTTAGAACGGACTTAAAACTCTTATTGCACATGTGTTTCTAATTATCTATGTGGGTAGCACTGGTATGTGTTTACGGTGCACGGTTAGTGTTGTACCGATTTAAGAACACACAGGCACGTGATAGGCCAAATTGTCTTATTCCGAACACTAACAACGATTAATAGTATCGGCTAAGAAATGTGTAATATTCGACCAATGACAATGGTCCAAAGTTTGTAGTCACAGATGTACAGACTCACTTAGCAGGCATGTCCATGTCGTTGGTCACATCATCCACTCGGTGAAAATGAATACCACTGCCCCCCGTTCGTAAAGTATAACTGTTTTGAATACAAAACATGATACGCATTTTTTCTCTCCACTATAGGATTGCAGGATAATTCAAGTGTTGCATTTAGTTTTGTTCAGATCGGCCAAACAACCACTCAGAAGGCGTATAGCCTGTAACATGATGTTGGCACGTTCTACAGGAAAATAACGTATTGACAACTACGTCTTCCCCATCATCTCCCGTTGATTGTAAACTCTGGATACTTTCTTTTGGTGATCGATTCAATAGTTACAACATTTCATTAGTAAAGGGATTGCAATGTGCAATGTTTGCATGTCGTATCGCATTTTCTAAAAGAAATGATTGAAACCTTTGGATGGTAAATTGAGAGTCATTGTCAATCACGATTTCTTCAGGGAGGCCAATCCTGGAGAAAGCATATTTCAACAACGTGACCATTTGCTGTAATAACGGGAAGCAACAAGAAGAAAACGTTTGTTGATGGAGCCGTCGCAAACGGTCCCATTATCTCAGTCGCGATTTTCGAGCATGGGCGCATAGAATAAGCAACAGGTTGAATTGACGCTTCAACTGGTTTGTGCAGAATCTGATTTTGCTCTTCGGAACACTGCAAACGCTTTCTAAGAAAGGCTTTTGAAATTAAGTGCAGCGATATTTCAAACTGGTGTGATGGGCATTCGTTCTACTGATGGTTATATTGCGTGAGAGATCATTGCTTTCTGCCTAGACGTGTTTCTGAACTGAACTTGGAGACATAAAAATTGTAATGTAACCAGAATCTTCGATACTAAGATCGAGTAGCCAGTATTCCAGTAAGTGAACTGGCGAAAGTGAATAACTTTGAATGTTAGAGAATTTAATATTTTCGGTAAGTGTTTGAAATGCAATTCATAAATGCTTTATGGAATTATTGTTATGGAGGAGGCAGATTCGAGGTCGATATAAACAAATGTATCCGTACCATGTGATTGTAAGCCTACTTTTCAAACATCAAAGGAATGTAATTCCGGCTCAAATGTAGCGATAATAGAGAATTCACTGCGAAATCATTCTATTATACACTAATCGTCATCGTATGTATTCATATGGTATCGTTTAGTTAGTTACAGCGACGAAGCTCACGCATTTGATCGACATACGCCGACAAAATCACCCAGTTTAGCACGTCTATGGCACTTGCCATTGCGCGCCGGGCATGCTGGATCATTCGCTCGATGATTCTGATTTCCACAGCGGTAGCATTGCTTCTTTGATTGTGAAGTAGTTCTGGGACTTGGTACATTTCCGCCTCGGGCTACATCTTCAACGGTAAGAAACAAAGCAGCTTGAAACTGTAATTCTTCCTACTTCCAAGCTTTTGCACAAGTGACCTTGTGTTGATCTTGAGCAAAAAAGCATTGCTCAAAATTTTAGGCGTTGAATGCCGTTAAGTAATTGTTGTATGAGAAGGTCCTCTTCAAATTTCTCTGCTGGTACGCTAGAGTAGTCACACAAACGAACTGCTTGGGTCAATATAGCATTCCAACGTCTGGCCAGCTTCTTGAATAATCCGTGTGAACTTGAATCGTGCAGCATCGTGGGCACCTAGTAATTTATCCAACACAGTAAACGCTTCATTGAGCGTAGTTTTGTTGCGTACATCATGTATATCACATTGTTTTTGTCCTTCAGGACCCAGATGATTTCGTAACAATTTTAATTAGATTTTCTTTTTGAGGCCGAGTTTTGGATGCAGAGCGTTCAGTACTTCAACGTAATCTGTAATTGTGGTTTTCAATGTAATCCATGAATCTGGAGGAGGAGGAGGAGGAGGGAGAGAAAGAGGACAGTTACTGTGCCCAAAAGGGTGTAGGAGGTCAAATAATAGCGGGCGAATTCACCGTAAATAATCCGAAAATCCGGCGACGTCCATTTGTTGAACAGCATTAAGAACACGAAGGCACGTGATAAACCAAATTGTCTTTCTTCCGAACATAAACAACAATAAATAATAATAAATTAATATTTATAATCGAGATCACTACTGGTGGCAAATCAGTTTAGCATGGTGCTAGCTTCACCGTACACTAGCACTGAACGATTTCACATCCATGCAATCAGTTTAACATAAGATCTCGCTACTTATCCAGGAGTATGGAACAATTGGACATGTATCCTTGTAGTTAGACCAGACAAGAAACCATGTTTCCACTCACTTGGTATAATGATTGTGTTTCTCAGTTATGCGACGTGGAATCTGTCGTGCGTTGTGGTTGCGCGGAGCGTTCTGGAGGTTCATACACCTGGTGAAAAGGTTATCCGGACTGATGGAACTTCGTGAAAGAATCGATGCTGACAATTTATTGTTGGGGGTAGTGTCAAGGTTGTCAAAGCCGGGGCGGTTTTGTGGATAAGCTCCTAATTCCAAAAATGCTCCAATGGCACGCGTCTCATATAGCCTCTGACAATAAAGTCCAGCTCCTGGCTTGCACGCGTGGTCCTGTGTGACCCGGCGGAACTGCTTCTACTGACAGGAGAAAGGGCGAAGGCGGCAGACTGGCGCCTCAAAACCAGCATGCTTCGGGCAGGTGGAGCTCGTAAGTCCATGAAGGCGGTCCACCTGGGGGAAGAAAAACCCCTATCTCAAACCTCCACTGCCTTGTGGCTACATCCAATTATGGAAAAGGCTTTAGGAGTCAACTTCGAGAAGAAATCCGGAGTCGGAGTCCCGTTAGGCAGTCCGGAGTTTTATTCAAGTTCGCCCTGCCAACTCCTGCGACGGCATCGTTGTCCAAACGCATCAGCCTAGCTGTTCCTTTGGCTCCAGTGATGTCGTGGAGATGGAGCACTTGCTTCGTGGGCAACAGCTAGTTCTCCACTTTGAACTGCCCTGGCGTACATCACAACGCATCAATGGAAAGGACAATCCATTCCGCTTCTGCGGATAATAACACGGGAAGCAGCAGATACCGGTTAAAAGCTACAGCTCGATTGGCGTAGAGCTCAGCGCCTGGGGCTGCTTCCGACGATGGGAGAGACTTTCAGGTCTCATTGAACGGCTACCGCCCGCCTCAAGCTGGGCAGCCCCCAGCCAATATGGTGCCGTCTCGTCACGGTCTGCTATTCTCATTGGGTGCATGGGGATTAGGAATAAACCGACAGGCAGACTGCATTCTCCGCACCAGCGAAACGAACTACTAAAAATCAAAAGTCATTTCCGAAACTGGGAACCTGGAACGTCCGGTCCACGCTTCCAGGATTTCATGACGACGTCTCGAATATCAGAGGCGTAAGAACGTCAGCCGTGATTAACAATGAGCTAAAGAGGCTGAATGTCGACGTAGCTGCCTCGCAAGAGACGCGATTACCAGACACTGGTATACTAACAGAAAGAGATTACATATTTTTTGGAAAGGAAGGTGTTCCGATGAGCCTCGACTGCATGGAGTTGGGTTTGCCGTTCGAAACGACCTACTAAAAGCAACAGAACCGAGCAGCAGCGGGAGCGAACGGATTTGGATTCTAAATCTAAAGTGCATTAATGGTACCATTACGTTGGTTAATGTTTCTGCACCGACGCTCTCTGCGACGCCTGTTAAAAAAGACGCTTTTTATCACAACCTCGCAACAGTCCTCGAAAATGTGCCACGAAGAAACTGTGTAGTGGTATTGGGTGATTTCAATGATAGAGTTGGTGCAGATTACGAGTCTTGGCAAAACTGTCTCGGGAGGTTCGGTGTAGGTAAAACAAATGAAAATGGACAACGCCTTTTAGAATTATGTACACAGTTCAGTCTTTGTGTCAGTAACACCTTCTTTCAAACAAAACCACAGCATAAGGTCTCTTGGAAACATCCTCGCTCTAAGCACTGGCACCAGCTTGATCTTATTATTGTTAGGCGCACTAATAAAGGAAGCATACTTCTCACCAGATCATATTAAAGCGCAGACTGTGACACTGATCATTCACTGGTCTGTGCAAATCTGAAGCTTCCCGACACGAGATTTCACTACACCAAATTGTCTGGTAAGCCTAGGATTGACGTCACCTGCATGTGCGAACCTAATATAGCTGCGCGATTTGCAAAAGCCTTCACAGCAGAATTCAGCAAGACAACCCTACTCGAATCGGCTTCAGAAAACTTGGAATCAATAAAAAGCTGCATATGCCGAGTCGCACTTTCGGCTTTCGGTCCGAAGAAAGCTCGAACGAGCGACTGGTTCGAAGCAAAAGCTTCTGAGATGAATGCTGTGTGCCTGAGAAAGAAACAGAGATAAGCATCTTGAGGTTCAAAGATGCCAACAGATGAAAACTTACGTCTTCTAAGAGCGCTTGAATACCGGCTCCCCCCCCCTCTCAACAGACTGCAAAAACGATGTGCAAACGAATTTTGGACTGAAGTTGAGCCTCAATAGCCAAAAAGCTGCGGATACCGGAAATTTTCACGGTATGTCTGATGGGATCAAGAGAGCCATTGTCCAAACAAACTTAAAACGGCCCCAATTAAGTCTGTATCTGGTGACCCGATTGTGGACAAAACTCAGCAGGTGGAAAGATCGGTAAAGCACTTCTCCTCTATCTACTCTAGGGACAGTACGGTTTTACCACATGTACTTGAAAATGTCCAGCGGTTGCCGACTATTGAATATCTAGATACTCCCCCCCTACCTTGATGAGCTCAATAAGGCAATCGACCGATTAGCGAATGGGAAGGCCCCTGGTGACGATGGAATTCCACCTGAGCTCATCAAATGCGGTAGAGCAGCATTATTACAGCCTCTTCACCATTTGCTTCTTCAGTGCTGGCAGGAGGGGGTGTCCCACAAGAGATACGAGACACAAAGATCATCACGCTATTTAAGAATAAGGGTGACAGAGGCGACTGCAACAATTACAGAGGAATTCCTTCTGAAATGTTGTAGGCAAATTGTTTTGCTGAAGTCTTACAGATCCGGATGCAAGTTGTAGCTGATAGAATTTAATCCGAATCTCCAATGTGGCTTCCGCAAGGGAAGATCAAACCGTTGAATGATCTTACTCCCTGAGGGGACAAACTTCAAGAGAAAAGGGTCGGAAACAGCGTATGCCCATTATACGCTGTTTCATTGATTTAACTAATGCATTCGACTACGTCAGCAGGGAGGGTCTTTTCAAAATTCTTGATCTGATATGCTGCCCCCCAAGGCTGCTCAAACTCGTTATTTCGTTCCACTCAGGCATGAAAGGCTCAGTCCATTTTAACGGTTGCAGTTCAGAAGACTTTGAAATTCACCGAGGCGTGTGTTCTGGCTTCCACGCTGTTCGGCATTTTCTTTGCTCTGCTTCTAAAGCACGCTTTCCGGACGAAGACAGAAGGTATTTACCTACGCACGCAAAGTGATGGCAAGCTTTTCACCCTGAACCGGTTGAGAGCACAAACCAAGGTACGAAATGTGCAAATCCGTGACCTGCTGTTTGCCGACGATGCAGCCTTTATTGCTCACTCCCAAGAGCACCTCCAGTCTCTAATGGACTGTTTTTCGTCGGCATGCAAAGACTTTGGGCTAACAATCAGCATGCGCAAGACGAAAGTCCTTGGTCAAGGGACTGTATCGCTTCCAATCATAACTGTTGGAAACTATCAGTTTGAATCAGTACATCAGATCACGTACCTTGGTTCAACCATTGCGGATAACCTCTCGCTAGACACGGAAATTGATAAGCGGATTGGCAGATCAGCTGTCATTCTGTCTCGATTGAACGCTTGTGTTTGGAGTAACAACAAGCTGACTGTAAAAACAAAGATGATGGTATACAGCGCGTGCGTACTAAATGCTTTACTGTACGGCAGTGAAACCTGGACCACCCACGCAAGATACGAACGGAAGCTGAATGCTTTCCATCTACGAAGCATCCGTCGTATGTTGAACATATCGTGCATGGACAGAGTGACTAATGCTGAAGTGCTTTCAAAAGCTGGTCTACAGAGCATGTTCACCCTATTGCGACAGCGCCGCCTGCGGTGGCTTGGTCATATCTACAGAATGGAGAATGGTCGTATTCCGAAATATTTACTCTATGGTGAGTTGAAATTAGGAAGTCGACCATTGGGCAAACAGCACTTGCGGTACAAAGACGTTTGCAAAAAAGATATGAAAGCTCTTGGCATCGACCTGTCGAGTTGGGAAGAACTTGCATTTGACCGCTCACATTGGATGCATTGTGTAAAGCGTCGTCTGCAAGCTGGTGATGAGCAGATACAGCTCTTCGCTGCTGAACGCAGATTACGCCGCCAGCGTGCATCTGATGCAATGCAACCGAGATCTGACTTTCCTTGTCAGCACTGCGGGAGAGATTGTTCCTCCCGAATCGGACTGTTTAGTCATTACAAAAGCTGCAGAACATGAACATTAACGTGATTGTGATGTACATCCATGGTCGACATCGACCGAAGGAGGCCAACAACAACAACAATATTTATAATCAATAATAATAATTATTATTATTAGATAATATCTGGCAAAGGAAAGTGTAATATTCGACCAATCACAATAGTCCAAAGTTTGTGGTCACGGAAGTACAGACACACTTACGGGGCATGTCCATGGCGTCGGTCACAACAGTTGCGTTGAAAAATTCATTAACTCAATACGAGATGTTTAACGACCAAGTATATTTAAACACTTGTTGTATGTATTTAAAATCTTATCAAAAGTGTGCATTCGTGATGGAAAATGATGGAATTTGTAATTCGTATCTCGAAATTTGTCCATGAGCCAATAGGAAGAATAGAAATCTAATAAATGGAAAATTTCGGTCGTCTGAGTTACACGGCGAATGGCGTATTTTGGAATCCATCAGAGGCGCTCTGATATACGCGATCCAGAAGTAAAATGTTTTTTGGAGCCATGGTGTCCAGGCTTGTGCACCATTGTCTAAAATCGGGTGTATATATTTGTTCATCATGAGAGGAAAACACCCCTGGGAAAAACGTCGAAATATTGATAGGAAAAGCCAAGTTCACGACCGATCTGAATGATCTTCGACTTTTGCAAATTCAATGACGGTTTATTTTCGGATGACCACTTGTACAAAGCATTCAAATCGTTTTGCAGCAAAATACAATCATCAGCATTGCTGATACGCCTCCATACTTTTATATCATCAGCAAACAATACCATCTTACTCTCAATTAGTATTGGTATAACGTTCATGTAGACTAGGAAAAGTATTGGTCCAAGCACTGAGCCTTGTGGAACACAGCAAGTGACATCGATTTTCTTCGATTATAGGCCGTCCACACGAACTCTGATGTGTCTGTTGCTGAGGTAATCACGTATCAATTCATATAGTCTTCTTTCAATACCGTGTTTCTTCAGCTTGTTCAAGAGTAAATTATGATCAACTCTGTCGAAAGCTTCAGAAACGTCAAGGTAGCACGCATGAATACAGCCCACCGCATATTAAACCCTCGTCAAATCATATAAACTTGTCAGCAAATTTGTTAGACTTCTTGCGATTTCTGCGAAATGTGTGCTGGGCAACTGTCAAATGTTGATTCGTTTCCTGATGTCGCGCTATTTCTGCGGTTATTATTCACTCAAAAAACTTTTGATACCGAATACAGCAATGTCACCAGCCTGTAATATTTAAATTCAGAACGACAACCACCTTTGTAAATGGGTATTATTTGTCCCAGTTTCCAGTCTTTTGACACCTCGCCAGCTTGGAGAAAATTATTAAACATGCAGCATAGAGGTTCAGATTGGTGCGCATGGCAGGTTTTGAGCAGCTTTGGAGTTATCTCGTCTGGTCCTGGAGATTTCTTTACGTTTAATTTTCATAATTACTGCGCTATCACCATCGGAGTAATCAATACTTCACTCAAGGTCGGTCGGTCAAGTCGAATGATTGGTTCCTGATAAGGCTCTGTGGATTTCGGCGCAAAATCTCCGTCAAAAAAGTCTGCTAACAGGTCAGCGGTCTGATTAATGGATTCAGTAAAGCCGGACGAAGTTTTTAGGGCAAAACCCCTGGTTTAATATCCGTTCTACCGTTTATGAGTCTATATGAGAGCTTCGTATTCTAGTGCATCTGAAAAATCCGTCGCGATGTAAAAGCTTGTTTATCATCTCGATTTTAGCTGATAGCTTTGTTTTGTTTCATTCACTTTTCAGGCCTGCATCGTAGTATAAATTTATTATGTTTACAAGTTTTCTTCAAAACAAACATTGAATGTTCCTCCAATATAGATTTCAGGTGCTTTAAGAGAGATCGCCAATGACTATCCGGATCGGAGTAATCCAGTTGTGCGAAACTAGTGCTTTGTAACTCGGCACATAGAGCAGGGTAGTTCACATTTCTGACGGATTTTGTTCCGTCACTATTGCGCCTAGCGCTACAAACGTACTCGAATTCTAGGACAACGTGATCGCTTCGTCCGACTGGCGGTTTATAAACGATATTCTCCACAGCTGTGGGATCTGATGTAAGTATAAGGTCCAAGGTAGACGGCTGGTCTGATCCCCTCATACGAGTAAATCCAAAACGTGGTTATAAAGGGGTGCGAAATCCAAGACGGCTAGTAGTTCATATTCAAGTGCCTCTGATGGATAATCATCCCGGCTATAGAGCTGGCGAAATTTGAAATCCACATTATTATTATTTGAGTATTGTACCGCTTGTTACATAGCGCAAAGCATTAATCAGTTTATTGTTCAGTTCGAGAGTTGCTGTTGGAGAACGATAGATCACTCCAATAATGCATTGGTCTCCTGAAGTAAGAGTCAGAGAACACCAAAGTGTGTCAGTGATGTCAAGGATCACGTCGTTCATATCTTTACAGATAAACGATTGCTCGAAGTAGAGTGCTGCTCCTCCGCCATCGCCTAAACGGTCACGCCGGAATAGAGGCATGCTAGGCAAAGATAGTTCATTTTCAGACAATGAGGCATGGAACCACGTTTCTGTTATTGCAACTATGTCTGGCGCCGTTTCATTACAAATCTCGGACAATTCCATTAATTTGTTGAAAAGGCTGTTTGCGTTTGTGTAGATGCATTTAATAGTATTTTCAATGAGTAATGACGGGTGTAAACTGAAGTTATTGGTCCGGCTTCTCTGGAGTCGGACTTATTAAGTAGTGATGAATCGTGTGGTATGTGATATTCAAAGTAATTCAAAGTTTTCATGGTCCAAAAAGCAAATACTTTACAGTAACCATAGCTTAAAAAATATAGAGAATGCATAAAAACAACACAAATGTTTTAGCAATATGGAAAGTCAGCACGTGCATTCAGGTGCGAGGTTGGATCTGGTCAACATATACTAGTCAAGTTCAGCCTTAAACATGTTCAGGCTGATGCACAAATGATATGTGGGGGCCGGGAGTTCCAGATAAAACAAACTCGAACAGCAAAGAAAAACCTTCGACAATTTGATCTGGAGTGTGGAATAATTAACTTGTAGCCATGCGATCTGCTACCACGTGCTTCTTGCCGATAAAACAGGTGTTCAAGTGGGTGTACCGCTGTATGCAGAATGTTGAAAAGCAGGATCAAGTCACCCCTGAGACGACGGTACGAAAAGTCAAAGAGGTTTAGTGTTGCAATCCGCTCCTTGTATAGTCTGTTGGTGGTATACCCGTTGCAGCAAGGTCATGTCCTTTTGTTACCATGAGGACCATGCTTGAACAGCATACTCCATTGTTGGTCTGATATAGGTGGTAATTATACGTGGGAGTATCTGCTTTTAGAAACGACCAAAGATCCTTCTGAGCAATGCTAAGATTTGGCAGGACTTTTTGTATACAACAGAACAGACTTCAAGTTGCTGCTAATCCACACACCCAGGTCTTTCTCTTCCGTAATCCATGAAAGTTGCTGAGTTCCCAGAGAGTATGTGAATTCGAAGGACTTACCGACATTTAACATTTTACATTTTTTGGATGTTGAATGGTATGCAGTTTCGCAAGGACCATGTATGGAGTGCTTTGAGATCTTTCTGCAGAATTTGGCAATCTTCTATGGTATGTACGCTAGTTGACACTTTGATGTCATCCGCAAATAAAATGATTTTGCGGCGTACGATTGCAGGTATATCGTTAGCGTAACCAGGAAGAGTATTGACCCCAAGATTGAGCCTTGAGTTTCGCCACTTGTAACTTCTACTGGGCTGGATAGTGCCCCATCAACTCTGACCTTGATAACTCTACCAGTCAAGTAATCCTGTATCCAGGCCAATTATCTGCCGCAAACCCCGAGGTACTCCAATTTTGTAGCAGTATGCTGTAGTTAACACGGTCAAAAGCTTTAGACATATCCAAGTAGCAAGCATGGATAGGGTTTCCATCGTCCACGGCTCGAGTCCAATTATCAAGAGTTAAGAGAAGATTGGTGAGACAGGAGTGTCTTGTCCTGAATCCGTGCCGTGCGATGGAAAGAAGCTTAATTTGTTTCAAGTGTTTGATAAGTTCGTCTGCTACAAATCGTTTGAGAACTTTAGAGACCACTGGCAACAACGTGACTGGTCTGTAGTTAGACACATCGGATCGGTTCCCTCCTTTGTATACCGGAGTGATTAATCAACTTTTCCCGTCAGTAGCAACCTTGCTGCAACTCAGTGACAGGTTGAAGAGATCAGAGAGCGGTGAGAATAGAGCATGGGTGCATTGTTTTAGGATGAAGGGTGTTATTTCATCAGCACCCTGGGATTTTTTGTATTTAACCCGAGTAGTTTTACCAAGACATTCTCGGGTTTCATAGCGATTTCGTGTATTGTGTTAATCTGTGATCTGAATGCAGGCATATCATAGCATACGCCGCGGTTACTCCCTCATCAATAGTTCGATTGAAGCGCCACCTGAATTCTCCTCACACGGATGATCCTCGCCTTTTAAGAATAACGCTGCAATCTGCGGAGAACGTGGAAAATGCTAACATTCTTAGAGGTGTTCCAGAGACGACATGTCATATCCATGCAGACTTACCATGGCAGGAGCGAAAGTCGTCCCAGAAATCTCGTGGAGAACGTAATCCAAGAATTATTGTAATTCTTGGTGTTCCGGAAGATGCTGCTGATGTACCTTCTCAAGAAAAGTCTGTGCACGACCACAAACAGTGGTAATATCTAGCCGAAACAATTGGTATTAAAAATACCATACTTGTGGATGCTTTTAGGATACCGCGGTCTGCCAACTATAAAGGGCAAGGTCCTAGCCCTTTAAAGCTAAACTTCTTCACAACCGAAATGACCGATACTATCAAACGTGAATGGAAAGCTAATAGAAAAAACCTACCACAAAACGTCAAGTTGAGGTTGCCCAAGGTAATAGCCGGAAGCAAGCAAACGGATAGTACCGACCCTCAAACGCCTAGTGACGAGGTTCAACCTGAATTTCATGCGATTACTCCAAAACACTTGAGCATTCCGACTCTAACCGAGTCGGCCCCCTTATAGCTTTTCATGATTTGAACACCACAAACTTTATAAGATGTTTATATACATATGCACAAAGCCTTCCAAACAAATTAGCTGAGTTAACCGAGATATGTTCGCGCTACTCACCTGACATTATCGCCATTACAGAAACATGGTTTTCTTCCCAATTGATTGAAACGGAGATATCAATTCCAAATATGAATTTGATAAGGAACGATCGAGAGAGAAGTGTTGGTGGTGTTGCTTTTTTATCATAATCAACTCCAGTGCCATCCAATAGACAAGACAGAATTCACGCTTGAGGATACAATTTGGTACTCTTTAACGCTGATGTCTGGTGAAATTCGCATTATTGGTGTGGTCTACCGGTCCCCTTCATCTACGGAATCGTACAACGAAAGGTTGATCCAAGTGCTTCAGCGCTTGACTCGCACACAGCAAGCAACGACACTTATTATGGGTGATTTTAATCTGTCCGCCCTATATCTCAGGGACGATCACTCCCCACAAACGCTAGAATACCGATTTAGAGAGGTACTAGATTCAATCCCGTTATACAACCATGTTCACGAATGCACCCGGAGGAAAGGTTCTGACCGCTTCTCTGTCTTAGATTTGGTGTTAACATCGGAAGAACAATCTATCGAAGCGATCGAATTCCAGGCTTCGCTGGGTCTTAGCGACCATTCAGTGCTTGTGTTCGACTATGTTTGCAGTACTCAGCAATCGCTTGCTCCGAATGGTGTGGTTCGACGGGTATATAAATTGACCCTGAGTAAATCGCTCGTGCAGATTCCGCATTTTCAGACGGACAACATAAGCCCTGACTCGCAATGGAACGAACTTGTAGGTTTTCTGAAACTGAAGATAGACGAGAACTCGTAGATCGTTCAGAAAAGGTGCTTCCATGAACTTCGTTTTGTTGTCCGCAGCAGAACAAAAAAGTGGATAGCACTGAAGCGAGCAGCGTGAGTGCAGCACAAAGCCAACAATACTTCTACCTCTTGGCAACATTTCCGTATGTTACGCTACAAAGTGACTGCACTTATTCGAGAGGATAAGGAAGCGCACCAATTGATGCTCCTGTCAAAAATGGAACGCAACCCCAAGTTACTATACAAGATCATGAACGCGAAAGCGAAAGTCAAACCAGGTATTTTTCCCATCCAGAATGGTGAAAAACTCACTGAAACAGCGTTGGAAACCGAAAATGCTCTAGCAATTTACTACTCTAAAGTGTTCGTGCCAAAGGTTTTAGTGGAACGTTCTGAGTATTCCATCGAAACAGGATTCGAAACATTGTGCGATATTTCGATAAATCCAATGATTGTTGCAAGTCATTTGCTCAAACTAAATGTAAGAAAATCCCCAGGAGCGGATGGCATCACACCGCATGTGCTCAGGTTCTGTCACCGTCAGCTTTGTGAACCGCTCTCCAGCCTGTTTAACTATTCGTTGCTTAATGGAGTTGTACCAAAAGATTGGAAGTCCGGCGTGATAACACCTATTTTCAAAGGCGGTTGCCGATCTGACGCTGCAAATTATCGTCCCGTCACACTTTTACCTGTTATTGCTAAGGTCATGGAACGTATAGTCTCGAAAAGAATGGTTGCACACTTTGAATCGCTTAATTTGTTTTCGCCAGCACAGCATGGATTTCGATCTCACCGATCCTGTCTCACAAATCTTCTCATAGCATTAGACGACTGGACGAAAGAGTTGGATAGAAGTTCTTGCATCCACGTCTGTTACCTAGACATTTCGAAAGCTTTTGACAGAGTCAATCATCATCTGCTTTTCCAAAAACTGATGCGTTCAGGAATATGTGAACCACTTCTCTCATGGTTGTGTGACTATTTGTCAGATCGAGACGCCAGAGTTAAAGTTAACGGAGTGCTATCACAAACGTTCAAAACCACGAGTGGAGTCCCACAAGGATCTGTGTTAGGCCCGCTCCTCTTTCTGTTATACATAAACGATTTACCCCCCCCCCTCATATCTTCTAAAATGTTCCTGTTCGCGGATGATATGAAAATTTGGACGCCGATTAGTTCTGCAGAGGATTGTGAGAAACTGCAAATGGATTTGGACAGGGTGTGGAATTGGGGTGGCCATGAATGACAGGTCATTCAACATACAGAAATGTAAGATGCTCCGTCTTGGCAAGAATGTTCCTTGGACATATCGATTGGGAACTGAAAACCTAGCATGGATCTCGTTAGAAAAAGATCTTGGAGTGTGGATTAGCGGTAACCTGAAGAGCACAGTGCACAGCCAGATTATATATCGACGGACCAACAGATTGTTAGGTATCTTTCGAAGAATATTTGGAAGATTCTCTCTGTTAACGTAACCAAGTATAATGAATGTCTACCTTCGCCCTACGATGGAGTGTGCGGTCGAGGTCTGGGCTCCTTGGCTGCGAAAAGATATTGCTCTCTTCAATAAAATCTATCATAGAGCAACAAAGTTAGTGATGGGTCCGTATACCGAAAGACTGCGACGCCTGGGTCTATGTGACTTTACCCAAAGGAGGATACGACGCGATATTATTCTGACCTATAGAATTGTGTCTACCGAAGGACATCCACTAAAACACTTGCTTGATGTATGTGATGGAAAAGTAACACGCGGACATACCTTATCCCTTTACGTTCCAAGTTCCCGTATTGATTGTCGGCGACATTTTTTTGCCGTACGAGCTATATTTCTTTGGAATTCCCTACCCCAACATGTGGTGGACTCTCGTTGCTTGGCGATTTTTAAAGCGAAATTGGACTTGCACTTGCAAACGAACATCATTCGTGAGCCTTACATTTGATATTCTCTATTGCTTTTATACTATTGTAATTTTCATGTTTTATTCATACCGTAATCCTTTGGTGTTGTAAAGTATTAACTTTTTTAACCATAAATCATTGAATCCTTGAATCCTCGTTTGGGTAGAACATTGTAGAGTAAAATTGAACGAGTTCGTTAGCGGCTTCGAGATCAGTGGATGTAGTTCCAGTCGTAGTAAGTAAAGCGGAATCGCCTGGCTTTACCCTGGACTTTCTGTTTACGATCTAGAAGAGGAGCTTCGGGTTTCGTTCAATTTTATCCATCAGATTGATTTGATGCCCTTCTTTATCCTCCCGGACAAGTTTAGTAACTTTGTTTCTCAACAAACGGTATGATTCCCAGGATTCCGGTATTTACTGCAGTATGTGGCTTCTCCACGCACAGTTTCTCACCTTTATCCATGTTCTTGTTCGACTCCGGAACACGAATTTGAATCCCTTCTTCAGTTTTTGGAAACATATTTTGAGTGAAGTTGAATTTTTTGATTGATTTTCTGAAGTATCGGTGACCAGCCTTGTTTGACATCAGTGTTAATCTGTGCACAGTCGGTGACTTCTTGAAGAGCCCTTGATGATGCAACCGTATCGATTTTTCATGTCAATTTCTGAGCATCTCTAGCTCTTTTCGCTTCAGATATATAGTCGAAAACAATGACTACATGATCACTCTTTCCAAGTGGTGCTTCATAGCGGATATCCTCGATGACATTTTTCTCGCTCGTCAGAACAAGAAGGAGTATGGACGGTGTGTTTATGCCTCTGAAGCGAGTGCTGATTGAGATGTGGTTATATAAAAGAATTTCGTTGAACATTTTGTAGAATAGGTTATCAAGATAATTCAAAGGTGGAATCTCGCTTTTTAGTAAATTTGGGAAAGTAAAGTCACCCATGATCAGGATGTTGTTTTGATATCTGGAAACAACCAGCTGAGTTTTCTCAATTAAACTAGAATTGTATGCTTCGTCTGCTGACGGTGGTTGGTAAATCACACCAACAACACAGTTTTCATCTGTTGCTAATTCAAGTTAACACCAAAGTGTACCTTCCAGTACCAACTCATTATCCGTGATTTCTGTGAACGTGAGGTTTTTATCATAGTAAATAACAACACCTTCTCCTCCACGGTCCATACGAGCACGATGAAAAAGAAACATGTTTAGAATGGAAATTTCCTCATCAGCTTATTGCTGATTGAACCAGGTTTCCGTTACGGCTATCAGGAGTGGTGAATATTTTTGCCGAAGCTCGATTAGCTCAGGTAACTTATTTATCAAGTATTGTGCGTTGGTGTACAAATATTTGATGTTTGATCTTGATAATAGTGTGGGATGATGAGTATTTGAGCAGGTAAGTTGAGTAAGTGTCAGAGATGGTGGGCCTCGTGTTAATGGGTATATTACATCATCGACTTCGATAGAGTCGGTCGACATCCGTTTTTTGGAGCCGGATTACCGGCATCACTGTGCTCAGTACCAACAGGTTCGGCAACTTTCACGATAGAGTCGGTTTTCAGGTGTTTACTGATAATTTTGATCTCTCGTGGAACTTTGTATCGATACTGGTTCCAATTGTTAGGCAAGGTATCCACCATAGTGGTGGCCAAAATGTCCGTTTAAGGGGTCGTGGACCATTACCTTCGTAATTCTGTGACTTCGGTATTCGGAAAGTATCGATAACCGCTGTTGTATGTCGTGGTTGGATTTAGACTTTGTATCTGAACCAGTGGCATCTTCTGGGATATTTAAGAGAATAAGCGTGCGCTTATTGCGATCATTTGTTTTCTTTTGGTTACCTTCCGTTGGCGATTTTACCGCTCTGACCACGGCACGTCAACAAATACACGAGATGTATTTTTCAGGCCGTCCAGTAGTACGTATGTCGATAGGAGTATATCTTCTAAATCCTACTCATCTTGCACTACTAACTTGAGAAACCGCGGCTTATCTTAGTGTAGCGCTTTGGGAGGACGACTCAAGCGAATCAACGAAGCCGGGTGGATCGCTTTAGATCCGAGTGCACAGTTTCAGCCATTCAGCCAAGTCATTCTGGTGTCTATTCGACAATAACGTCTCAGTCGACTCTGGCACGTTGGTGCAGATAACATTAAAAGAAATTCCTTTCGATGCAACTTTGGTTAATTGGGCATTCGATGTCAACAGTTTCGGCTTCAATACGTTTTTACACTCTCCTGGGTGCCGTGCTGCATCAGTTCAACCTTTTCCAGAGAATGGTTTGGTGGTGGTAAAGTTGAGCGTATTCTTTTGCTCAGTTTACATGTTTTAGGCTTGATTAATGGCTCTGCAACATTCTCCACTTGGGCAAGCTCCTCTTCCAATTTCGAAAATCTACCCTTTATTGTATTAAAAACTTTTCCAACGGAGGAATGTATACTCTTGCGATGGCCATTTATATTTGAATTTCTACAGGTATGGAAGAAAACACAGATGGATAGTCATGATCGTTCACAAGCCTTACACACTCATCAGTTAAAGTCTCATCACATGACACGTGTTGGTGATAAGGCGTTAAACAGAGTGATGCCCGATCCCTCTGAATAGTCAGTACCTGAGATGATAGAACATGTGAGCTGCTTATTGGTCGCCGACCGCTTGAATCGACAATTAGGTTTCGGTGTGAATTGCTCAGTCCGACTCGATTTGAGCCGAACATACGTCGTTTTATGATGCGTTGATTTCTTCCATTTGGATTGAAACACTGCTATCCTCTGTCTCCAGACGGGGGAGTGTTTGGCTTATGACATTGGGTTTGGGTGGGCTAAGTCTAACATCATCAGGTGACGTTCGTTTTTCTTTATTCCATTCCAACCTTACGAGTTCGGCCATAGCGCTGGTCAAGAACATAATCTTCGTAGGTTTCGGTCCATCCCCTTTATATTTTGGCGAAAAAGGAACTCAAAATGTGTCTACAACAACGGCATTAGAAATATCTAGAGAATACGCAATGTAGCGCCATTGCTTGACGCCGTGCTCTACGGTTTCCTGATTCGATGCTCTAGAAGTATTTTCTGGTACACCAAGTAGAACTATACTTCGTGATACCGTTTTTCCCTGGCGTTCAAGTTACCCTTCCTTTCCCACCATGGTACACCGGGATATATGCGGCAGTTTGAGTCGGGATATGTCTTGAGTAGGTACGCATTCAGCAATACGTTCTCGATATCAGCCTCGCATTTCAGGGTTACCTTCAGCAAGCGAGTTTGACCAATATGAGCTGAAGTTGAGTGGCGAGTTAGACATGTCACTTTATCTGTGATTACATTTTCAATTTGCATTATGTGGCAAAGTTGGGTCCATTTGGTGCTTGACTTTGTGAGTCGGGTACAGCAGCTTTGAAGTGGACAGCTGGGATCAACCGTAACAGCATATCTCTGTAATAATTTCCTACTTCCTTGGTAATTTTAACTGATTCCAAAACGGGATTAACCATGCAATGCAAAGAAATTTGTGTGCAATCGGTTAGAGCAGTTTTTGGGTAACGTTTCACTTCTGACACAGAAGCTTCGTCAGACCAAGGGTGATAGTCAGGACAGGGAACATGATTAAGTAGTTGTCAACCCCCCACCACTGATTTGACTTTACCGCTAAACAGCCTATATTACGCCTACTATCACCTTTGGTCTGACGAGCCTTCTGTGTCAGAAGTGAAACGTTACCCAAAAACTGCTTTTACCGACTGCACTCAAATTTATTTGCATTAGGAATGCATGATCAGCCCCAAGCATAATCCAATCGATTGGGGATTAACCCTGCTTATTTTCTTTTTGGTCACACCGATAGCCTTAGTCTCAGATTCCTTCAGTGTTGGTTCCGAAATCGTTGTATTGATATGATGGTTTACATCAATGATCACTTGCGTAGTCACATGATCTACCAATATTTCCTCCACGCGTCAAAGGCTCAACTCGAAACTGGCCATTCTATTTTTAATTTGGCTTCAAAGTATCGGCATCGTGCAAAGATTTAGCTCTGCAACGAACACAGACATAGCAGGCGGATGGAACCTTTTCATTATTTATTAATGCTATCGAATCAGGAGCGAAAGTACGGCCACATTTACCATGGATTTTACCCATACACAGAAAACACGTTATGACTTGACTTGGGTTCGGACCCACCGGTTGTTCACAGGCTTGACACGTGACCTCGGGGCAATTCTGCGTGTCGAGATTCGTCCTATCAGCTGGGCCGGCTGTGACCATTGTTGCGTTCGCCGGATCCAGGCCTTTGGCACAGAGGTCAAGTTCGTTCCATGTCGCTGTCGGGTGAACAATCTTTGTTGTCATAGCTTGATCGATCGACTTTTTTGTCCGTATGTTGGATCCCGTGATATGGTCACTAATGTTGGTAGTCTAAAGTGGGTTGTTCGGCTGAGTGGTGGGCGTTTATAACGACTGGTCGATGTGGCTGCTTTGGAACTCGTGATTTTGTCATTTAGCAAATAATGCACTATAACTCGTTAACCACAGAAACAGGTATCAAAATGCGTAGCTCGACGCGGTCTTTGCAATGACTGAAAAACCGTAGAATAGTTAGCGATCGGAAAAGTTTGCGTGCGTGAGCAAAATGAGATATTTAGCCGATATGGCAACTTTGCTGCGAAATCAGTTGACAAGTGCAAAACGAATAAATCCCGATAAATATGATCTGAAGTAGCACAGATTTCTTGGAATGGGATAAATCCGAGCAGATTCGGTGATGATGTGATCAAAAGTGTCAGAGCAAAATATGCGACCCACACAGCAGAATCTATAATTTCGCTGTGAATGCGAATGATCAACTAAAAGTTTAAGATAAGATTGTAATATATGCGATTATTAACCACGTACCAACAGTCCTGTCTGGAAGATCCTTTAAAGGGCATAATCAATAACGAGTATATAGCTCACTGCACATTTCACTATCAACCACACTTCTACACCGATTCCATGGGTCGTATTTTATAACGCGAAATTGACTGGTTAGTTGCTTGTTGATAAAAGTGACATTTTTCAACGGATGTTTCCTATATGTTCTAAAATTATCATTTCTAGTCTTTATCATTCATTAGACTACCCGGATACATCTAGTTGTTTTCTGATCCATCTGGAGCCGCAACTTCGAAGAACAGATCGAACGACTAGTAGGTTAACATACGTCACAATAATCAAATTAGCAATGGTGGCCTTATTGTAAATTCTACCTAAAAGCAAGATCCTCTAAACTTTCATCCTTGATCCCATATTTAAACTAAAACGATGCATCAGGTAACTACAGGTATAAATGCAACACCAGTTTGCCAACTCATTTCCCTTCACGAACTTGGTACCATTTCAATAAAGTGGTTAGAACCAATAGGTATTCTCACCTCAAGTGTCGGAACAAATCTTCTGAACCTATCTGATGCAAATCATCGAGGATTTATTTAGGAACCAAAACAGCAAATATTCTATGCACAAAGTTATACTTGCTTGACACAATTTAATAGGGTTCTTATAAGGAAGTGCGATGTTTAACTACAGAATCACAGTTATTCCTGTCGAAGCGCTCAATGCGCTTATTAATGACCAACAATTTTTGGTTAAGTGAAGGGAGGTGAGCACCACAACATATTAGTAATGTTTTATCTTGACCTGATTATTCTGATATTACTGACTGACCTTAATGACAGAATAGGGGCTCGAAATTGATAGAACTAGCATTTACCGCACTTTTTGAGCATTCTCGTGGGGTTACATATCTCTAAAGATCACATTAGGTTTTACGGATTCGCACTTCGTGATCAACCTCAAACACTATTTCAATTCAATTCAATTTTAATGATCTAAAAAGCATAAATCTTCACAAAAAACAACAGAGTAATATGGAAACTACGATTAATATAACACGCAAAATAATATAACAAGCAAAAAACGGGATTTGGTGGCTTGCTGAGCAGTTCAACAATCAGGTAAAAATACAAAGGGCAGAGATTGTTTTCGATTGGTGGGATGACAAACGCGGGTCAAGATGTATAGTTTCTTCGATGCACGGGTTAAGGGTCAAAAAGGCATCAAGACTTCTCTTGAACATCTGTTGATTTTATGAGTCTACAGCATAATCAGTTAGATTGTTCCAAGTAAAACAGACTATCACGGCATAATAATGTCGTCTACAGTTGAATCGCGAGTGAGGAAAAATTAGAATCAATGTGTGAGCTATTGTCTTATTCAAGCCCTATAGATTAAATGAGCAGTCAAAACATTTTATACCAAAATCAAATCCCTTCGGAGACGACGACGTAGATAATCGAATAAGTTTAGGGTTGTGCTTCGCTCATTGAATCCAGCGACAAGCTTAGTAACTCGCAAATTCGCAACATCTTTTTAAGCAATGGCGGCTACGCTTGTAATGCATATTCCATCGTGGGTCTTATGTACGTATTTATAATGCGGGAAATTGTCTGTTTCGAGAACTTACCGAAAATTCTCTTTAGGAGTGAAAATTTCTATGATGTTTTGCGATAGACGGAGTTGCAGTGGCTCGACATATACAGGGTGTTGCTTATCAACACACCTAAATCCTTTTGCTTAATGGTTCGCGATAGGCAGTGTGCACCAAGAAAATATTGGAACTCCACATATTTTCTAATGTTTAACACGTGACACTTTTGGAAATTGAAAAATAGGCGATTTTTAGGGACCGAGCGTGGAGGTTGTTCAGATCCTTCTGGAGCATTTTACAGTCTTCCGGCTTACTTATCCGCGACCACACTTCTAAATCTTCCGCAAACAGTACGATCTTACATTTGATAAGATCCGGTCTGTCATTGGCATAAAATGAGAATAGGATTGGTCCGAGGATGTATCCCTGAGGCACTCCACTTTTCACGGATACCAACTTCGACAAAGCTCGGTCCACAGAGACATGAACACGCCGATCAGTCAGGTAATAGTCTGCCAGTGATACCACAACGTCCCAGCTTCTGCAAGGAATACTGTTTTTACGCGGTTAAATGCTTTAGACGTATCGAGGTAACATATATGGTTGGTATCCCCAAAATCTACTGCTCGAGTCCAATCGGCAAGGATAAGGAGAAGGTTAGTAAGGTAGGAGTATCCCTTTCTAAAACCGTGTTGCGCCGCCGAAAATAGCCTATTTTCCTTTAGGTATTTTCTCAGTTTGTTCGCCACGATCCTTTCGAGCACCTTGGAGACGGCGGACTACATGTTACTACTCAATTATATAGATGTAAAGGGGCCACAGTTGACTGATTCGTCAAGCTCAATTAATAGAAATAGGAAAATACGCAATATATTATGATGTCTCAAGCAAAACCCTTATCTTGTAAGTGTGCAGACGATCGCCAAGTTATGTTGTTAAGATCACTTGTGTTGCGTTTTCGAGAAACCTCATGGCAAAATTAAACGACATTCGTAGCTACACTACAGCTGAAAACAAACTCTCCAGAGTCCAAAATCGATTGTGTTGCATGATTGTAGGGAGTGAACAAAGCACTTCATTGGTAAATTTGAATGGTATTTATATAATATATCTGGAATAGCCTATCTTTTACGCGAGAAAAGGCAGCTATATTTAAGCGTTTTTTTTATTTCACTCGGATACGTTAGTGCTCATTTGTTAAATATTTGTGTCCATACGTTATAGTAACACCCACATTATGCTCTGAAATCAAGGACGGATGTTACTAAGTTAAAAACTCAAAGAAATGGATGAGAACGGGTTGATTCAACAACCACTGTGTCGTGAAAGTCCCATTTTTCACCTATAATGTTGCTCCCATCCCATACATTTTCGCCATCACCGGTGTCTAGACATATGCATTCATCGAGAGGAGACGCAAACATTAGGTTAAGTATGCATTAGAACAGTGGATAGATGTGGGTGCAAAAGTTATTGTTCGTCGGTATGTACTATAACAGCAGATCGATACTCTCCGTCTAAATTAGATTTACTGACAGTGGTGTATACTTACATTGAAGACTATTATATTTCAATCAATGAAAGGTGGCAAATTAGTATCGCGTGAGCCTTTCAAGCACCCCGGGAACCGATCACTGCCTCGTTTTCACATTGTGTAAAATATCCTAAAACTTAATTCCATCCAATTGGCAGAATTAACCCCACTGTTGAGTGTAGACATTAGCGTGTGACAATAAATCCTCCCTTGTAACACTCTACGATTTGCAGCCATAAGTAAGCATGACCCTATTAACAAAAACGATGGATTCGCCTTGTTGAGAACTTTACGTTAACAGTCAATACTTTTTGGGTTTAGATTGCGCTGATGTGAAAATTTCAGTGAAGGTTCGAGTATCAACCCAGGATTTGGATGGCACGTAGGGGTGATGGGATGATAATTAATCCAGGTCATTCAAGGTCAAATCACGTTTTCTGTCCTAACGTCTATCACGCTGTTTATGCAGGCTTCGAAGAAACTCGATCCATAGTTAACCACGTAAACCATTTGCGTTTCTCGTCCACTTGAAGATTGCGTCCAAATTCTCACATGAGGCCAAACTTTCCGACGTTAATGACGACGTGACCCACGAACCTCACAACAACAGGGAACGATAATTCGTCGCAAATTTTATTATATGCCGGAGAACAAGACCACAACAATTTAGTCTACGTGTCTCTGAGGCTGTCACTTTGATCGGATTCTCTAATCCGTTCTGTTTCCAACGGTTCACTTCAAGCGCTCGCCATATCATATCTTTCACTAGCAGCCGACGTTGTATATCTGATCCGGTTTACGGAGACATTATTTTTCAAACCGTTCACAGGTGATTCGTCTAGCACTCAAATAATTACGGGTTTACGATTATTTTCGCCGGTCATTTTGGTGGTTATTGCTCTGGTGTTGTGCTAAAGGCTGGTGTTCTGTTTATCTATCAACAGCTA